>JAQQSU010001633.1:0-14930 GCA_028627135.1 Pseudochirops cupreus
AATTTGATACCTATTAAGCTTTGATTCTGAATTTGAATTTACCTATTAAGCTGTGATTTTCATACCATGCACCAGGAAGCAAAGCAAAGTGTGCTTGCTTGGAGAACACAAACTAGTCAAGGAGGGAAAAAAAGATCATTTTCCTACACTGTTCACAGACTTGGAGCAAAGCTGGAGTATATGTAAGGTATTGATGAGAGCAAGCAAGCTGATGCCTGGGACAGAGCTGATACAGCGTCACTGTTGTAACCCAAGACTCAAAATCCATTGGTACGGGATTTTCTCCTCAAAAGGGGAGCACAACGTCCCTCACCTGGTGAGAGGTGGCATGGAGTTGGCCGGAGGAAAAAAGAGCTCCAGTCTCTTCAAGTCTAAACCTGCTTTGAGTCTCTGAGTTGTTTGTTTGTTTTTGTTTTTTTCCAGATTTTACAGTCACTTCAGGTGCTTATGGTTTTCCAGCTTTGAAGGAGAAGATGGATCATTCTCAACTCCACATTAGCTTGCTGAAGGGAAAATACAACTCCAGGAACAAGCCAACATCAGAGGAGCTGGCAATCGCCATCACTTTCCTGTCCAGAGACTCCAAAGAACTTCACCTTGAGCTCTGTCTCTGTTTTTGTGTCTCTGTCTCTCTGTGTCTCTGTCTCTTTCTTTCTCTCTGTGTCTCTGTCTGTGTCTGTGCCTCTATGTCTGTCTCTCTCTGTCTCTCTGTCTGTCTGTCTCTTTCTTGCTGTCTCTCTCTCACTGAATTTCATCATTCCCAATGTATTGTCTGAAATATATTTCCTATGTATATTTTCTCTGATTTTCTATTGATTTGGATAGATGAAGTTTCTTTGCTAATTGCTGTGTATGTGTTCATTTTGAAACTAGAATTTGGTGAGAAGAGAATCAAGTGTTTGATATAAAACTTGGGATCCTGCTTCTTCCAATAATGAAAAGCAATTGGAA
The DNA here is from genome assembly GCA_028627135.1 of Pseudochirops cupreus. Classification (NCBI taxonomy): domain Eukaryota; kingdom Metazoa; phylum Chordata; class Mammalia; order Diprotodontia; family Pseudocheiridae; genus Pseudochirops; species Pseudochirops cupreus. The sequence goes on from JAQQSU010001633.1 coordinate 952, forward strand.
GTATAACCTGAACCTGAAAATTTCATTCACTCTAGACGAACAATGTTTTAGGGAACAGAAAGATATAATTCTAGCCTGGTACCCTCCTGCTATGAAGACAGCAGGGTGATCAAGCTTCTAGACCCAACCTAGTGCAAGATGTTCCTCTTGGTAGGAAAAAAAGTCTCCTTTGGAGACAGTAAAGGGTAGAAGATGCTAAAGATAATTATTATGACTCCCTTTGAACAATTCAATGACACCTTCATGTTACATTGTTGGTAACAACCCCTACTATACCATCATTGTGATTTCAAACAAAACTTCAGGCTATAGTTTGTTATTTCCCTGTTTTCTAAGAGTTTGCTGAGGAAGATCTATTAGTTTTTAAATATTTTATACACTTCTGTACCTCCTCAGACTAAATGAAAGGAGTGAGGGAAGGCAAAAGGAAATTAACCCAAGATTTAAGGACTTTGTACCTTCCTATTTGAAAGTTTTGTTTGATCATTTGCTTTGTGATTCCTATACTATTTGATAAAGTTAATAAATTACATTTCTAAATGTACAACATTGAATTTTATTATTTCATTCTTCCTTTTTATAGAAGGGGGAGACATGAATTTAAAACCCATCCACAGGAACTGGGGGAACGGTAAATGAGTTGAAAATGGTTTTGGTGTTGTTGTATTTGGGGCTTTTTCTGTTTATGATTAGTCATAGAGATAGGCTTTCCTTGAACCTGGGGACAATTTGGTCCTTGTAGGAGTAGGAGAAAATTGAGAGGGAAGGATTACAGGAGAGTAGGCAACTTACAGGTAGCTGGGTTGCCATCTGGTGGCTAAAACATATACTACACTCTTTTGGCTAAATAATAAAATCAACATAACATGTGATCCTGATTTTCTTAAGAATATTAAAGAGTAGGGTATCAAAGGCTGCTGTGTGTGCATCTTTTTGACAGTGCTGTGAACACTACCCAATGCGCTCGTTCCATTAGGAATGCATCTCCTCTGAGAATCACCAGACAGTAAGACTAGAAAAGAAGGTGATCCAGTGACATGGAGATGAAGGTTGATGTGCTAGACTAGTACCTATTTAGTTTTAAAACTTAGAGGAAAGCCCCCTGCATATTTATTGGACCCTCCTTGGAGGTTTAAAGAGAGGACATAGTTAAGAGTTGCACAAAATGAGAAATCATGGATGTGTTGAAATCTGCATCATTTCAATTACATGGACATATTTGTCCTTATAACCTCTGAGGATATTTATCCCAATTCTATCTCAGACTGATGGATCAGGGTCCTATTGTTATGCTCTCTATCCCCTTCCCTCAAGGCTCTGGAGTACCCATGAGAGTGGAGGGGTTACTTTCCTAATTATATTTACTCAACCTTTCATTTCAGTTTATTCTCCCAAATACCAATCAAAATTAGCATCCCAATTTCAGTTAACCAAATAACTTTGATAAGCTTTTACAAAGGAATATTTACTTATGAGATACAGCAAGAAGAGAAGTAGAAACACTGCCCTTCCAATAAATGGGGGCACATTTTTCCCTAGACCACTTGGATCACTTAAATAAAGCTCAAAATTAAAGAAGCTCCTATATAACTTTTTCCCCAACTAAATTTACTTTTGGGTTCACCATAGACAATGAATGAAATACTGTAGTTCTCTCTTTGCTGGCCTTTAATCTATACTGAGTCAAACAAGTTCAAACATCATCTCAACTGGGTACAAAATCTGGCATGGAATCCCACTGTTAGAACACTGGTGGTTGGGACGACTAGGTGGCACAGTGAATAAAGCACCTGCCCTGGAGTCAGGAGGACCTGAGTTCAAATCCGACCTCAGACACTTAACGCTTACTAGCCATGTGACCTTGGACAAGTCACTTATCCCCAATATTGCCCTGCCTTTCCCCCTCCAAAAAAAAAAGAACACTGGTGGCCAATATTCTGATCTTTAAAAGTTCAAAAAGGCAAAAAGTCACCTAAAAACAAGCAAGGAAAAAACAATATTGATGCAGAGAGCAGAGTTTGGTACCCACAGGCTACATATTGGTTCTGGATGAGAAATGTTGGAGCCTCTCCCCTATAGAGTCTTATAGCATGCATATGTCTTTCATTCAGACACAGTCAGGGCTGGGGGTTAGGGAGGGGAAGCCAGGTAGTGTGAATACACACAAGGTTAGTGCACTAGCTCCAGTTACACAACGCCTGCTCTTGCTCCAAAGTGATCAGAGTTGCATTAGCAGCTGCACACTTTGCATGTAAGCCATTCTCTACATCAATATTGGAATAGTAATAAAAACTTATGTTCAAATATATTTGTTAGCCTCAATATTTTTTCATTATCACCAGTAATTATATAATAAACCATTGTCTTGGACAGTATATTTGATCTTTCTTGCTCTATGCCACAGAAACCTTATTTTCTTATTATAAGATATGTATATATAAGATATAATATAATATATAAATAAAGATGTAATAAATCTTATTATAAGATTCTTTGATAATTTTTATACTTTTTTCTTCGGACTTTTCCAGTTTTTTGAAATTATGTTCCAGTAGAAACTGATTTTACCAAAGCAAAGAGCTTTGCTAAATAATCATCCATACTAAATATACCCAAATTCAGAATCCATGAATGCATAGATAGAAACACCTTTCTTACACAATTAATTTTTTGTTTGCAATTTTTGCAGCCTGTAGGAATTCCTGGTAAAAGTTACCATATTTAGATGAATGAGAAAAGTATCAAATAAGGTTAAATGATAGAGATTTTGTTATTATAAGTATTTGATTTTATTTTTTAATAGAACTTTTAAAAATTCATATTTTTAATATTTGATTGACACAGCCTCCCCAGTAAATATATTTTAAAGGCATATTTTCTCACCAGAATATGGAGAATAATAAGACTGTTTCAGAAAGACTGCGGCGTACTGAAAAACTACACTTTACTAGTTATTAATCCAAGTCACTGTGACCCACATTCCCAATGGACTTCTTTTGATTGCTCTGCAGGTGCATCAGTGTAAGTGAGCAATTATCTCTTTGGGGCATACGCACAAATAGATGCACCTGAAAATATGGAAGCACATTTTTAGAGGCCCATTATCTGTTTATATATTCCCCCAGGGATCTGTGGTTTTCTCTTTTCTTTCCAGGTGATATATTCAGCTATAAACAGTAATGGTGACCATCCATTGATATTATTATTATCACGAACATTATTAATAATTGTAAGTGCCTAGGATGTATTGTCATTATGATGTTCTGGGCACCCTACCAAACAAAGAGGAAGAATTTCAGGCTATGGGCAAAGAGACTGTAGAAACTTTGCCCTTACCAATATCTTTCTTATGGTAATTGGCAAGTAAGAATACTACAGTAAAACGCTTCTCAGATTCATCTTTTCTCAAAAGATGAGACTATCTGACACTCATCTCCCCTTAATGCATAATGGATTATTCTCCTAGGTTTCCTGTGAAATAGAAACAATGCATTCAGTTAAGTATTTGAGAGCCAAAGCTTAATACAAACACCTGTTTGAAAGATGTTTGATGCTCAGATAAAAGGCAAAAAAACAAAAACTCTCAAAAATGAGTTTAAAGGAAATGGTAGATAACTCAATAGTCATATTGATTATTGGTTAGGAAAATTTGGAGTGAATGGTAAATTTCTTGAGTGGTTATTTGGAAAAGGTATTCAGCTATTATTTTCATTTAGGCTCAACTTTTAATTGTTCTTGGTAGTAACACACACAGACACACATACAGACACACACACACAGACACACACACACACACACACACACACACAGACACACACAGACACACACACACACACAGACACACACACACACTGACACACACACACACACACACACACACACACACACACACACACACACTAGATGAAAAACAACAAATGATTCCAAATTCATTTCACCTGGTAGTTGCAACATTCTACCCTGTCAAAATATTTCCCCAGGATGCTATCAAAGGATAATATTACTGACTTAATTTTCATGATCACTTCTTTGAATAGGATACTCTTAAGCAAAGAAATGGATCAATATCATAGCGGGAAGGAAAAGCTGGAAATTTCTGGGTTCACAAAGCAGAAGGGAATGGGAGGGGTGGCCTTAACAAGGGCTACCCAGAGTCTTGTCTAGCCAAACACAAAGACCTCAGGGGAACATTTTTCCCAAATCAAAATGCAAAGCAAAGCAAAATCTCACCTCAGAATATACATATATATATATATGTACATATACACTTTCAACTAATGTGCTCAGAGCCACAAGGCATCACAACCCAGGTGGCTCAGTGTCTAATTGGCTTAGTACCAAATGGTGTGAAAGTCTTCTGCAAGCCTCTTAGCAAGTTTTCCCCTAAGCAAGCTTCCCCTTAGGCAAGTTCCCCCTCCCATGGGTTCTATGTGACTCAGGATGTGTCACAACTGTGACCTGGGCCAGAGATCAAAGCAGCAAGACATCTGTGATTGAAATAACTGTGTAAGTTTAGACCTGAGAACATGGGCTCTGTTTGTTCCAAGGAAAAAAAGAAGCACATGTGGTCACATAGGCCTGTTAATGGCTGGGGAAGATCTTATATTCCATTAACCCTACAGTATGGAAGTGCTCTGTTCTAGTGTTTAATCTCAGAATTTATAAAATAAAATTTAAAAGACTATTTGGACTTCTTATGCAAAATATAAATGAATTATCTCAACCTTCCCTGTCACTTTGCCTAAGTTACATGAAATTAAAGAAGTGCCTTTCCCTCCTTTGAAAGTGACACACTATGTATGGGTACTTCTCTCTTTCAGACTCCTAAAATTCACTTTGATGCATTTACCCCTCTTTCTATTCCTGCTTACCTCAAACCTATATAACTTCATAGCTTAGTTAATAACTACTTGTTACTTTGATCTGCTTTTTCACAAATAAATTTACCACTTTCTAAGATACCCGAAGTATTTTGAATAATATTTATTAAAAAAAAAAACACTTTACCTGAAGTATCAATTTCAAATGAAATGTCAGTAATAAAAATGAAGGAAATCTAAACAAGGCTAAAAAATGAAGGAATTTTTTTTTTACTCCTAAAGTAGTATTAAATTCAAGATTTAGTCAAAAGTTCAGATTTAACTATCAAACATGTCCATTTCATCTTATGCTTTTATAACTTTATTTTTCTATAAATTGACTGTATTTTAAATCAAATCAAATAATATTAATATTAAGATTCTCTACTAGTTAGTAAGTAAAATAAAAATTTCACAGAATCCAGGAAGAATTTAAATTTGGGAAGAAAAATGAACCATAGAGCATAGAGTATGCTCTAATTTATGCAAATTTCCTCAAATTCTGTACAAATAAAATTTGGAGTAATAGTTATTTCAGCCAAAGCTCTTAGCTAATCCTTGTTACAAAACTATATATCTCTTCATGCTACATGCCTGTTGATTTCAAAGGGTTACAAATAGAAAGGATCATGCAATGATAATATAAGAATTTGGCTGTAGTCTATTGAAATTGTAGGGGAAAATGTTTCTTTTTTTTAAAATACTCTTTTTTTTGGGGGGGGGGGGGGAAGGAGCCGAGATGGTGAAGTAGAATCACAAAGTTGGCATGGGCTCTGGCTCTAAACAATTCCAACACCTGTAAAAAAAAATTACTCTAAACAAATTTTAAAGCTACAGAACCCACAAAGTGACAGAGAGAAACAAATCGCCGTCTGAAGACAGACAGCAGGCCAACAGGAAAGGTCTATCACAGCACACTGGGAGTCAAGCACAGTCCCACGGGAGCCGTGTGGTTCCAGCCCCAAGGTAGCCTCATCCAGCAGCAGCCAGAGCAGACATCAGGACAGTGAATAACCAGCAGTTGTGGCAGCTTCCAGACTTCTCAAATACCAAAGACAAAGTAAAAGGTCAGTGTAGAACTTTGTTGGAATGACGGGGGACAGAAGAGTGCAGTCTGGCTGCTACCCCTGGGGGGAGAAGTGACACAGGTGCAGCAGCTGTCCTTCATGGCTGCCTCAGGAGCTCCTGTCCTGCAGATTGTAGGGGGACCAAGCAACCATTCAGAGGGTAATCACTATTGCTTTAACCTACTTGGATCTGAATCTCGCTCTTGGGTGGTGGTCCTGGGGTGTGTGACCAGTGAGCTAGAACTTGTAGGGGCTATAGAGACAATGCCCTCCTAACAGCTCCAGCAGCTGTGAAAACCCCAGCAACTTGGGACATAGGTATCTCCAATCTGGAAGCAGAGTTCTACCATTGCAAAGAGCTCAAGGGTCAAATAATTGGCTGACAAAATGAGCAAGCTCAGGAAGCACAAACAGATAATAGAATCCTTTTTTGGGGACAAAAAGATCAAGGCATGGAGTGGGATGAAGACAGTGAAATCAGAACTCCTGCATCAAAAGCCTCTAAGAAAAATATATACTGGTTACAAGACATGGAGGAGCTCAAGAACAAATTTGGAAATCAAGTAAGAGAAGTAGAGGAAAAATTGGGAAGAGAAATGAGAATGATGCAGGGAATTCATGTAAAGTGAGTCAACAGCCTGCTAAAGGAGACCCAAAAATACAGTGAAGAAATTAACACCTTAAATAATAGACTAACTCAAAGGTCAAAAGAAGCTCAAAAAGCCAATGAGGAGAAGGATGCTTGAAAAATCTGAATTTGCCAAATGGAAAAGGAATTTCAAAAATTCACTGAAGAGAATAACTCCTTCCAAATTAGATTGGAGCAATTGGAAGCTAATGACTTTTTGAGAAATCAACATACTATAAAACAGATCCAAACAAATGCAAAAAAAAAAAACATTGAAGGTAATGTGAAATATCTCATTGGAAAAACCACTGACCTGGAAAATAGATCCAGGAGAAACAATTTAAAAATTATTGGACTACCTGAAAGCCATGATCAAAAAAAGAACCTAAACACCATCTTTCAGGAAATTATCAAGAAAAATTGCCCTGATATTCAAGAACCAGAGGGAAAATAGAAATTGAAAGAATTCACAAATTGCCTCTTGAAAAAGATCCCAAAAAGAAAACTCCTAGGAAAATTATAGCCAAATTCCAGAGTTCCCAGGTCAAGGAGAAAATACTGCAAGCAGTCCAAAAGAAACAATTTGAGTATTGTGGAAATACAATCAGGCTAACACAAGATTTAGCAGCTTCTACATTAAGGGATTGCAGGGCTTGGAATATATTCCAGAGATCAAAAGAGCTAGGACTAATATAGGAAGAATCACCTACCCATCAAAACTGAGTATAATGATTCAGGGGGAAATGTGGTCATTCAATGAAATAGAGGATTTTTCAAGCATTCTTGATGAAAAAAACAGAGCTGAACATAAAATTTGACTTTCAAATATAAGAAGCAAGAGAAGCATGAGATGGTAAACAGGGGAAAGAAATCATAAGGAACTTATTAAAGTTGTACTATTTTTTATTCCTAAATGGAAAAATGATCATTGTAACTCATAAGACTTTTCTCAGTATGAGAACAGTTGAAGGCAAACTATATGTATATATGTATATATGTATACATACAAAAATGTGTCTGTGTGTGTGTGTATGTATATGAGGGTGTATGTATATATAAATATATATGTGTGTGGGCATATGTAGGTTCATGTATACATAGACAGAGGGCACAGGATGAGTTGAATATGAAGGGATGGTATCTAAAAAATAAATTAAAAGGTGACAGAGGAATTTATTGGGAGAAGGAGAAAGGGAGAGATAGATTAGGGTAAATTATCTCATATAAAAGAAACAAGAGAAAACTGTTACAATGGAAGGGAAGAGCAGGAAGGTGCAAGGGAATGGGACAACCTTACTCTCATTGAATTTGTCTTAAGGAGGGAATAATATACACACTCAATTGGATATCTTACCAGACAGGAAAATAGGGGAGTAGGGGATAAAAGGGGGTGTGATAGAAGGGAGGGAAGATTGGGGGAGAGGGTACTTAGAAGCTAACATTTTTGAAAAGGGATAGGGTCAAAGGAGAAAATAGAATAAGTGGGGAGCAGAACAGGATAGAGGGAAATATAGTTAATCTTCCACAATATAACAATTATGGGAATGCTTTGGGTAACTACACATGTACAACCTATATTAAATTGCTTATCTTCCCAGTGGGGGCAGGTCCGGAGGGAAGAAGGGAAATAATGTGGAATGCAAAGTTTTAAAAACAAATGTTTTTTTAAAATTGTTGTTGTTGTTACTGTTGTTACATGCAACTGGGAAATAAGATATACAGGCACTGGGGTGTAGAAATCCATCTTGCCCTACTAGAAAGTTGGGGGGGGGATGATGTGGGAGGATATAAGAGAAAACAGATTAAGGGAAGGAGTATTCAATAGGCTTGCTATTTTGGGTGGGGTTAGGGTAAAGACAAGGAGAAAAAACTGTAACTCAAAATTTGGTGGAAATGAATGTTGAAAACTAAAAATAAATTAATTTAAAAATTTTTTAAAAAGTTTAAATGCTCTTTGGAGATAGCTAGGTGGTTCAGTGGATAGAGCATTGGCTGTGGAGTCAGGAGGACTTGATTTCAAATCCGACCTTGGACACTTAATGTTTACTAACTGTGTGACCTTGGGCAAGTCACTTAACCCCAATTGCCCTGCCTTCCACCGATAAAAAAACAAAAAAAAAATTTGCAATACTCTTTTCTTCATTAAGAACTTTAACACTAGAAATTTATTAAGCTATAATTAAAATGTATCCTTACATATTTTATGAATATGGGAATAGTTATTTTCATTTCTCTGATACTGTTGAACAATTTGTGGCTACAGCACATCAGATAATGCATAGGTGTCTTTCAGGTAGTCAATGGGTACTGAGGATACAGAGTACTAAGCTAGTAGGCACAATAGTAACCAAGAAGAAAAACAATGAATCATTGGAACTAAAGGAATAGTAAAAGAGGTAGGTAAAGATCAAGCCTTTGACAACAGATATGCTGTCTAGTAGCCAAACATGATCAAATGTCCGTTTTGTTGATTTTAAATTTCAATCATATTTGATTTCTTCCTCTTGCTCTCATCTTTTATTGAATTAAGTTGTCATGTATTGCTGGTTTTGTCTCAGATATCACTTTCAATATTTTTCATGTCTGTTCCCTTTTTTCCACTTTTTCTGTACCAGTACCTGTTCAAACTTTTATTCTCCTCTCGCTTGGATTATTTTAACATCATTTTAATTTGTCCCTTTGCTTCATGATCTCCCTTCTCTGTTTCATTCTTCATACCATCTTCTATTCAGTCAGCCTGTTGCATTGCTTTGAATACGTATTGCTTTACTCAAAATCATATATTTCACTTATCAAATCATAGAATTTATATTCTGGAATTTGAGTTCCTATTCATTTCAGTTTCAGCTTGGCTTTATAATCTTATCTCACATTATTTTCCCTTACATATTCTAGATTTAGACCAAGCCTTCCTATTTTGGCAATGCTTTTATCCTATCCCCTTGCCCTTATATGCTCTGCCTCCTATATCTGTAATGAATTCTTATGCAACAACTGCCTTCCCATTCCTGCCCATTCAACTCTTTCACTTCTGGCAAAGTCCATCTTAGGCATCACTTCCTTCATGAAGCCCTCCTTATTCTTCCCAATCAGGAAAAAAAAATCTTCTTCATCAATTATCTCATAGAATTTAGTATGTTTTTCCTTCTCTTTATCATATATTGTACTATCCTTCTTTGTATACTTTCCTTATTCTACTTGATAGAGTTTGTGGCCTTATATAGTTCAGGACAATGTTTTATGTCATTTTTGGCATACCACCCACCCACTAGAATATCCTTCCCATCATAGACATTTAAGATTTAAAAAATTGAATGGCACAAAAGTAGAAATAAAACAGGGAATAATTAATATATTTTTGTATTCTGATTTACCTGGGGAAGAAAGGAGATTTGATATAGGAGGATAAATTTTCCAATTTTGCAACCTATGCTCTTTCCCTTTATAAATAATTTAGTGGACGTGAAAAACAGCTATACTGTTTGAATGATATTTTAATTCTTCAAAAGATGCAGGAAAGACAAGAGATTCTGGTATCGTGTAAGTTCTTCTGAACAAGAAAGAAAAGGTGAGAAGGATGTAAATCTTGTGTCATATGAGTAGTTGATCACCAAATTAATTTTCAAGGATAGGAAATGTGTCATACTCTAATTAACCAACTCTCATTTTGAAAATACAAGTATAGAATATGAAAACAAATTAAGTAAATGAGGCTTTATAAAGAAGAATACCACAATATTAAATGAACTTGGGGTGGTGATACAAAAAAAAATAATCAAAATATCTATGTTGGGTGGAGAAATTCAACAAAAAACTTAATTTAAACCTCCATATCAAATCAGCATGTCATCAGATACTTAGTGACTTCTCTGAAAAAGTAGGATAGAGAAACAATACACACACACACACACACACACACACACACACACACGTACATGCAAACATCTATATTGTTCAGGAAAAGAAATGAAAGAATCCAATGAATTGCAGATTACAAAGAAACTTCATTCTTTCATGTCACGAACAACTTCTATAGCAAAAAAAAATTCTTAATACTAAACATGATGAACATTGAATAAGATTACAAAGAATAAAAAAAGATTACATTTTAACAGACAAGAAAAGACTTTTTATTGGTGTGGAAGTTATTCCTGAGTCAGTTGTCTGTGTCCAGTCAGATTATCAACTCATCAGGTGTAATACCAAAATGTAAAGAAAGAAAAAACAGAAAGAGTAACAATAAAAATATGGCACATACCTAAAAAGATTTAAATCTGAATTATAAACAAGGAATTGAAAATTAAAAATGGGAAAACAATACCAAAACCAAGTGTAATAATTTAATCCCAAGGTTTAACTAATGCAAACTACTTGCCATGACCAGGATACCAAGGAATCCTCAAAACTCCTTCATGAATAAACACACAACTTAATTACCAAAAGAATGGAGACAACTGTCAAGGGCATTAGTAGATTAGTAGAATCTTAAAAAGATGGATGATAGAAAATTATAAATAGTACTATCTAATAAATTAAAGAGAACTAGGAAAATCTAAAGACTATTTGGCAATTTATTCAACTTAGCAAATACATATTAATTATATTTAAAAATGAAAACAGATGAAGACAAGGAAAAAATGGGGGAAAAAACCTAGGGAAAAATAATGAACAGTTTTCTCCATCAAGGATAAACGAAATACTACACTTTGAAGCCAATACCACCCTTTCCAACATGCTAATAGGAGTTAGAAATGGTGCTGAACAAGAGAAAGAGAGAAAAACCAGATGAATTGAACCATGTATATATAAAGGAAATTATATTTCTGTGTGCAATATAATTATAAAGACATTAAGGGAATATCATGAAAAATATCTGAAGGAGGGGAAGACATAAAAGGCATAGGAAAAATTCTCATACGTAAGTAATACGGGGGGGAAGGTGATTGAGAAAAGATTAATAACTAACAACCTATATGGCTAGTCAAAATCACTATGAGAGTCATTTATATAGGAATTCAGGGCATCCCCAAAGACTGACAACAGTAGAGAACGAGTAATCATTCACATATTATATTCCACAATGAATCAAATCTTCACCATTTCACAATTAACTGAAAGATGAGGAAATAAAATTGCATTACGCATACTGCTTATTAACTGTAAAGAGAAACTATTTGGTTTCCTAGAATAAAACAAAACATTAGAATTTTCTTTTACAAAATGATTTCTTCCATTAGTACATCAAGATCATTCATGATTCACAGAAATATGCAATAGAATCAGCCTTTTATAAAGACTCTTTCTTTGATAACTAATATCAGGCTAGGAATAAAACTGGGAAATGAGTGTTCACCAGAAGCATTTGCTAATGGGATGGAGAAGATTCAACACAAAGGCTAGGTTGAAAAATGAACCCCTGTGCATGGTTAGGTCCTCCAGATGACTCTATTTACATATTATATGGTACTAATTACATTCACCTTAAGGGCACTGCAATGTCTCCCAGAAGAGATCTGTCATTAGGCAAAGGAGTTTGGAAAAAAATCCATTCATACAAAGTTGCATGAATGTTCGTTTGGATGGACACTCTATATAGATTGTATACCTTTGGGCTGGAATACTTTCAGGAAATTTCAGAGTTTTGTTTTATTTTGTTTTTACTCTAGCAAACCATGAAAGTAAAGTCCCCTCATTTTTATAACATTTTATGGACATTGTTAAATGTCAGTGAGAAATGAAACATCATTGCCTCCGAAGGACTAAAAATAAGACTCCCTGAGAAGATAAAAGGACATTGCACAAATTGAGGGTAAAGAAGTGAGTAGTCTGAAACACATAACCAAAGGAACCTGGAAGAAGAAGATTAAGATCCGTTATCAAAAAACAGTATGAAAGAAAGAGAACGTGGCCTGGTCATGTCAGGCATAAGGATAAATAATAATCACAATGTATGAATAAAATGAGAATTAAAATGTAGAATTTTAGTGCCCTGGCAATAATATGTATTCTTCATCCACTAAATCTCTTGTTTGTGAAAAACTAGTTTATCTCTTCTGAGTCAATCTCCATGAGGTAGCCTACTTAGTGTTCTGGGGCTCAATTTAATAAAAGGCAGCATCTGCAAAATCTTACAGTTTATCTTCTTAGGATGTTTTGGAGGACCTCTTTTTGACAATGGAATACTTCTTTGGCAAGACTATGCCTCCTTATTTTATGTGTGGTTTAATGTTAACACTCAGAGAATTGTTGAACAAACTTAATTATGTTGTATCTTTTGAGGAATATTTTATGTAGGGATCCATTGGAGATAGCTTTTTTTGGATAACTCCAAGGATTGTCCTTTGATCTACTGAGTCAAATGCACTTTGTATTCAACACTCTTGCCGATTCTTTATTATTTGCATTAGCAAGGGGAAATGATTCAAAGTTTGGATAATTCCAGTTATTTGATAGCTGAAAATTCATAAATATTTAAATTTAAAGTTGATTATATTTTGACATAGAGGCAGTAAACTATAACATAAAGAACATGTGACCTTAAAGCCATGAAAACCTGGATTCTGGTCTCTTCTCTAAGCAATACTCATTCTGTGACCCTAAAAATATCACCTAATCTCTATCCTTCAGTGTTTTGGTAAATTCTCTAAGACCATAAGTTGCAAAAATGTGTAAACCTGTAGTAGTAGAGAGAGTTTCTTAATCTGGAAGTTACCAGAACCAGTGAAATCATAGTCAATACCTATTAAGTCAGCTAGCATTTATTAAACACTTATTGTGTGCAGTTATTGAGCTAAATGGGAGCGGGAAGTAGTTAATAAAGGCATAATAGAGATGTTGAAAAGTCAGAACATCTTCTGTGACATGAAAGCCACAGTGACAGAGAAATCTTCAAGACTGAGAAAGCCACAGTGGCAAAGTCTGAAGACAAAGAATCAAAACTGGAAAAGGAGCATCATAGGTATAGGTTCTATCCTCATACCTTTATCATGGAAAGTGGCAGCAAAATAATATAAAACAGAGAGTTCAACTTTAGATTCAGGAAGACCTGGGTTCCAGTACATACACTGATATATAATAGTTCTATTCCAATATAAGTTACAAAGGAGTTTTCAAGATACTTTCATGGAGAGGGCTTCCATGCCAGAAATTTCTATACACATAGTACATCTTGGTTTAGACCAAAAGAAATAAACATATAGAAATCTGATTTTCTGGAAATTCATGAAAATTCAAACAAAATAAAACATTCATATAATTGACTGATAGTTAAAAGTGGAAGAGAACTGGAGATCATCTAGGAAAATCCTTTCATTTTACACATAAGAAAACAAAAGATCAGAAAAGTGAAATGTTTACTTAAATTCATGCTTGGGAAGAGGATCTGAATTTCTTTTTTTTTCTTTTCTTTCTTTTTTTTTTTTTTTT
>JAQQSU010016330.1:0-10963 GCA_028627135.1 Pseudochirops cupreus
AAAAAAAAAACAGTCTTAGGAAGGAGAGAAGTCAATAAGAAAGGAGGAAGGGAAGGGGAAAAGAGGGCAAGAATTAGAAAAGTCTACCAAAGGAGTAGCAATCAGGCTGTGCTTTGACAGGAACTGGCAATGTCCAACTGGAAGGGAAGAAGATTTAGGGTAAACACTGTTTATTTTCGAGTTTTAAAGGACTGATGTATGGAAGAAGGCTTAGCCTTGCTCTACTTCGCTTCTGTGATTAAAACTAGGAGTGATTAATGAGCTAAAGTTGAATGAAAGTAGATTTTGGCTCAATATATTTATGGAAAAACTTCCTAATAATTTAATGTACCAAAAGGTGGAATAAGCTTTCTTAAGATGGAGTTTGTTGATCTTCAAAACAGGTCTTCAAGAAAAGTCTGAACTTAGGGGAAATTAAAGGGAGAAGGGTTTTGAAATAGACTGACTTAAGGTTCTTAAGGTTCCTTCCAATGCTGGAATTCTGAGACAAGGATTCTGGAAGTTAGAGTATAAGGCAGGAGTGCATTCCAGTCATGAGGGACAGACTGTGAGAGTGCTCAAAAATAGAAGACCCAGGTTTAAGGATCATTTAGGAATATAGCTTAGGTGGAATACTGAGTGTAATATGAAATAAGGCTATGAAGGCAAGGTGCAGCTAATGTGTATTTTTCACTCGTGATGATATAGCGCTATTGACAGTTTCTACATAAAAGTATGATTTGTGAGACATTTCTATTAGGAATATTATTGATCAATAAAGGATAGTTTGCAGAGAGGAAAGGCTAATGAGTAGATTGTTATAACAGTCCAGGTAAGAATTTATAAGGAATTTGAATTAAGACAATGGTGGTTAGAGAGGAGAAAGGGATGCATTTGAGATGTAGTAGAAGAAAAATTAACTTTTAAAGTAGTTATCAAATCTAGTCTTTCTTCTACAACTAAATAGGCCATTTCTTGGCCACTTCACTCCTTCACGGAGCCCTTGCTTCAAGTATCAGTAATCAATTCTACATCTTACTGTCAAAATTATTTTATTAGTTAATTAAATCAACATTTTTTTTTTTGCCTTTAGCACCTGCTGTGAGTGCAATACCATACAAAACAGTGCCTGTCCTCCAGGAGCTTACTATCTAAATGGAAAATCAAGATAAAGCATAAACAATTGAATCAATTAGGTAAAGAGGCAAGCCATACCATATGTTGGACATCAGGATAAATAGTATGGAAAATACTGTAGGATTCCTGCTATCATTATTTCTGCCACCCACTCCCGTGAGCCTTACAGTAATATCCTATTATGTTTGGAGTTCAAGATTCAGACTTACTCACTCTGATTTCAAGTCACAGGTCAGATGTTCTACACCAGACATGTCAAATATGTGGTTTGAAATACTCCTGAGCCAAATTAAAATTAATTGGAAAATATTTAACAAAATTAGTAAAAAAAATTGTATAGAATATAGACAATATTAATATGTAGTTTGGTTTTCTAAGTTAGCATGAGACCTGTGAAGGATCATCATGTATCGTTTAGTGGCACCTATTTTGATGTGAGTTTGACACTATCAGTCAACATCATGCCTGTTCTGCCAGCAGGCTCCCTGGGGCTGTGGCAGGCCCTAAGTTATATTATGCAGCCTATTATCATTTTGTTCAGATGACTAGCTAATGAATAATCCTTTATAGAAACAAACAAATAATGTGAGACCTCATTATTATACTTGCTGTTGTTCTCATTATTTCTATCTGTAATAATTATAGCAATTTAAATATATTGTATGACATCACAAAATATAATTATACTAATATTAATATTATTAATAATAACAACAACCAAGATAGAGATAATTTAGTTGTCTTGTTCAAGCTTTCTCAGTTATTAATGAGAAGTAAACGAGAACTCATGGAGGCTGGCTAATTCATTGGTCTTACCACTGTACTTCTGTTTCATATTTCTGCTTTTCTGTCTATCTTTTCTATTCCTATCAGGCAAATTTGATTAATGACCCACTGTTATCTTATCATTGCACTACTTCTTCTAGGCCTTCTCCCAAAGTATACCTTATGACTAGGATTCTGTTTTCTTCAGCTGTCTTCATTCCATTATTCAGAGTCCTTGAAACCTTTGTCCTTTCTTTACTAATTATAAGAGGAGTAAGGATTCCCAGATTGTGAAATTCTAACATTTATCATTCTGCTTGTGCAAAAATGCTTATATTTCATTTATTCCAATGATTGTTCCACATATATACTTGATATGTATGACTATTATCTTGTGACTTAATAATTAAAATCAGATGGATTACATTTAACTTGCATTGCACAGGATTACATAAGCAAATGTACCAATCTACAGTATTCCGGTGATAATGATATCAGTAACATTATGAGATGATTAGAATATGTGCTAGCTGTTAATGAATAAGTGCTGACCATAGGGTTCACATACTGAATGAATAAATTTGGCCTCAGCATTTATTATTCCCCTGTCCTCAAGGACCCATGAACCAAATTGTTCCAGCATCACACTCTCTGGATTAGTTGTCTCTGCAGCTTTGACTAAAATAATGTTTTGCTCAGTTTTGTTGATTTTTTCTTTTTAAAACTATTTTTATAAGGTAAGTTTCTTTGAGAGTGGAGGGTGAAGCATATAGGGGAAATTTAGCCAATAAAAAATAAAACATAACAGTAAAATTATTTTTAAAGAGAAACAAAATAATTCTGTGAATGATAGACTTTTGGAGGCATGTGCAATAGGGTGGTCTTTGCAGAACACCTAGCCCAGTTTCTACATCTTACAGGTTTGGTGTACGGTGAAAACTTGCCACAAGTAGCATGGTTCGTTTTGAGAAAGCCAGGATGAGAACTCTGTTCCGGGTTCCTATGCCACTGATCTTTTTATTTATTTTAAGCTTTTCATTTAATTTGATTTAAGCTAATTTTAGTGTGGAATTCTCCGGGTCAGTGGAGATGGGCATCTTCTCCAGATCTCATACTCAGAAAGCTTCATGGTTCTCTGAGATGTTAAGTGACTTAAATAGGGTCAAACAGCCAATAGATGCCAGAGGTGGAACCTGAACTAAGCATGTTGCCTCTAACTGTGGTTACTTGGAGTCAAAACTACTCAAAGGAATGACTTTCATGGTAGAAATTACAGAATAATTGGAAAATAAATAATTTAGCTGCAGCAAAATAGCTTTAAATAATGGAGACAGTAGATAGGCCTGGTTTCATATCTAGACTTTGCTACATGCTACTGGTATAACCTAAAATTTTATCTTATTATCTTATTCAGTCATGCCAAAATAGGCATTTGGGCAGTCAGAACCTTGTAGAAGGTTCTTGCTGCTAAGTAGTAGAGTAGACAGAGTGCTAGGCTTGGAGTAATGGAGATCTGAGTTCAAATCTAGTCTCAACAAATTAGCTCTCTAACCCTCGGCAAATCACTTAATCTCTGCTTATCTCAGCCAGTTTCTTCAACTATAAAATGGGGATAATAACAATACTTACCTTGCAGGGCTGTTTGGGATCAAATTAAATAATATTTGCAAAATGTTATTTAGCACAATGCCTCCGTGATAGGCCTCTTTTTATTAAGATGTGTTCTCTGATGTTTGGATTCAGTCAAAGGACCTAGAGGGCCACATGTGGCCGCGAGGCTGCAGGTTCCCCACCCTCTTCTAGCACATAACAGGCACTGTATAGATGCTAATTCGCTCCCTATAACATTAATAAGAGCTCACTTATTCTGACTGCATGTTTTTTTTTTGTAACTGATAGTAGTTTAAAACAGAAAACTCCATCACAAATCATCACACATTCCCTAGGAAACATTTCATTACTATGTATCTTCAGTGTTTACTTGTTAATTAAAGCTCAATTTATTTCATCTCTGATGCCTTACTGGAACTATTGCTTTTTATTAATGCCTTGATTATACCTGTGATTTCGCTGGTACAGAGAATTCCCAATACCAAAACTCCCTCTTTCAATAGATACTTGATCTGTAACTTATTGGCTTAGAGAAAGATTTCTGGGGCACTGAGAGTTAAAAAACTTGCTCAGGCTCATAAAATCAATTTTTGTCAGAGGCGAATCTTGTTTTCCAGAATCCCATGTTGCTTCTCTAAATCTGAATAAGAATATAATATCTATATGGTTATAGTTTTACAATTTGCCACTAAATTAAAAAAAAATCAACAACTGTACTTTCCCCTATTACACAAATAAAAAATTAAGTGCTCCCTGGAACATAGTAGGCATTTTAATACTTGTGGCATTGAACCAAAGTCCTTAGTAGTCATTCAGGGAAAGAAGAGTCAAATATCTCAATCTTTTAGTGTTTGAAATAAACTCAATTCTTTTAAGCTGATAGAACACATAAACATGTCTTAAAATGGAAATTTTAAGGAGTCATAGAACTAGAAGAAAGGCACTTCCACCACAATGAGCAAAACAACCTAAAAGAAAGTATTAATTTACTGTAGGTAGTGAACATTGTGTATTAGCTTTATAGTTATCTTAGTCTTAATAATTAATGACTATGTTTGCTTTCTTCACATCACTGCTCAATATGAGATTTATTGTAAATAAAAGATAAAATTTTGACTTACAGGTAATTCCTCTTTGCTCCGAGACTGAACTGTAGCTACTTGGCACTACTTTTCCTTCTTGTTCTTTGGAACTGAAGCTCATCCCCTCTGCTATCCTGAAACATGAAGCTCTTGCTTTCTTCTAACGAGGACTACAATTGATTGCTGGATCTTTTATCTGTAGACACATTACTAAATTTATCTTCTAGAGTCATTGCTTCATTTCTTTGTCACTTTTCTTGCTGCCTTTGGACTTATAATGATTTAGCATCAGCAAGAAAGGAAAACAGATTACAGAGAAAGGAGTTGAATGCATCAACAATGGCCTTCTGCTCCATCTGGGGAAGGCTGATGCCCTTCGTGGTTTCTGTAAACAAAAGTAACTAGTATTTAAAAATGGAATATGCCTTAGGTTCAGTGATAACAGCTACTCCCTATGGAAAATGCGAATTTTTATTTCACTTAAAAAAAACCAAAACACCATCTTTGTGTGTGTGTGTGTGTGTGTGTGTATGTGTGTTCATGTTTCAGGCACAATGACTCAAACAAGGAAGCTGAAACATGGAAAAAAAACCTGCATAGAAAATCCACTTTAATTAAGATCTATAACTCAGAGATTTGTCTTCCTTTCCAGCTTCTAAATGTGTTGGAAGTTTTAACTTGTAAGATTTCTCATAAATTCAGGGCTATCAGCTTGATTCCTTACCCAAGCAGAGAGTTGCACTTGGTTTGTGAAGCAGCCAATTTGTTTTCATGACTTCGATTTATGTGACAAGTCTGAGATTTGTTATTAATTTTAAAAGTCAAATTGGGTACTCAGCTTCCCTGCTTTCACTCATGTTCCCCCAAGGTATAAAAAAAAGATGATAAAAATTGATAAAAATTTCCATAAACATGGGGGCTTCTGTAATGCCACACACTAACAGCTCCCCAAAAGAATGCTACTGTGAACATCTTTTAAGGTTCTAATTACACAGTATAGTGAACACTCCATTTATTCCATTACAAATCAAGACAAACATTCACAACAAATCACAATATAATATTAACAACATTACATCTTATCACAGAAAATCACAATATAGTGTTCACAACAGCTTCATATTAAAATGGCCATGTAGTTTTCACCAAAGTGGCCACAGTATTAAGAACAAAGAACAAAAGAATAATCATCTGATTTCCCTAAGGAGGTTTGCCTCCTCACTCAGTCATTCAGTCATCTCACAATATAATAATCAATCTTCCACTCATGGGGCAATCATAGATTAAATTAATCTGTCACTTATCTAGCAATCAGTCACTAAGTATCATTAATCACTAAATACAATCATTAGAAAATTACACAAACCCTCCACCCCTCAGTGTCTAGTAAACTTCAGTTTCATCAGGCATTCTATATCCAAGGAGAGGCTTTTTCTTCATCTTGACTCAGGATGGTCTCTCAGATTCCCTGGATCCCCTTCCTCGGTCCCAGCTCCTATATGAATCCACCAAACAGTCACCTGGATTCAAAGGCAGACAGCTCTCAAATTCTCATCCAGTCCTCTGGGACGTTCTTGTTACACACTGAAGTTCACAGGTGCAGCACATCTCAAAACCTTCACAACTTCTGTTGCCGGGAACTCAAGGATCAACCAAGCCAGAAATAAAGTCTTATCCTGGTCATGCTTCTTCATTCCTCCAGCAGTTCAGCTGGCCCTAGGGACCAGGAGAAATCTCAGCCTTTCAGGCGGCCTTCAAGGAGGCCTTCCAGCAGCATCTTCAGCCTTCACCAGATTCTGATCTCATAGAAAACTCCAACTCAGTTCTCAGTCTAGCAGCCCAGCTTCCAGATGCTGTGAAAATTCTGCTCCCTCCACCAGGAGCCACCAGGAGAAAAATTCTTGATTCTGTGTCTCTGTCTCTGGAACTCTTCTCACACACACACACACACACACACACACACACACACACACACACACACACACACACACAAACACAGGCTTCCTGTCTGAGCCAATCGCCTCCTGCCACATCAGCAACAGGAAACAGACTTCACACCCTCTGCCTCTTTCCCAGAAGCACTTAGCCCCTAGGTACTAAGGGCTAAATATCTGATAAATTAATTACCATTACAGCTTCCTATTGGCCAACCATACCAGGCAATCAGCTTGAATAGGCAGCAAAAGATACTGCTGGAAGTCAGACATATACACGATTTTTTTTCTTTATGATAAAGAGTATTGCCAAGTTTATCTTTGTAGCAATTCACTGTAGAAAATCAACCCTTAACAAATGTTGAAGACCTTTTCCTTTTGGTCCAGAATTATGATTTCATTTTTGTTAAGGAGCTATCTGGTGAGACTATTCCCTCTACCAATGCAGATTAATGACTGCTCTGCAATTTCTAATTCTTAGTTTGCCACTGAGAAGTGACTTACCAAGGGTCACATAAGCAGTATATATCAGAGGCAAATTTTGAGTCCAGGTCTGAACACCCAGCTCTCATTCCACTATTCCACACTCCCTCCAACTTAGTGAGTAAATGAACTAATCAATCTACTTGATAATTTAAAGAACTAGAGATATTTAGCTGGTTATAACTCACACATGTACAACTATAATTATATTGAACTTCTGCTAATACCTCTAAACTTTGAGACAACATCAGTTCACTTTAAATCATTTATTCAGCTCCTTCATGGGGCCTTTTCTTTAAGTGACAACAAAGTCTTTAAGATAAAAGCAGGCACGCAAACAAAGTACAACCAGAATGTGAGAACCTGCAGCCGCCTGCTTTCCTATTCTCTATCAATACAGTTACTAGACAGAACCCATTGAGAAACACTAAAGCACTATTTGTAATAAACCAGACAACTTTCCCTAATTTTTGACTTATTGGACAAAAAATCACTAGGAGCCACTACTTAAAGGCATTCTGTCAAATGGAAAGAGAGAAAGCTGGGGAAAACCCAGCAAAGCCATCACAGGAAAAGGTTAGAAAAAAGAACAGGAACACAGTTGTGGTAAGTCACCTGGTATGTCCCAAAAATCTGATGTACACATTATTGCCCAAAATGCAAGCTGAAGTAGGCATGAAAATACATAGCATATTTATCGTATGCAATGGTTAGGTAATGCAATACTGTTTGGTGCTTTTGTGATTCACCACATATAATAAGCAGCTGAAGAGGATGTGGATAAGAGTGTGGGTTGGGAGTGAAGAAGTCTTCAGTTCAAATCTGACCTCACTCAGACATTTCCTAGCTTCTGATCCTGGGTAAGTCATTTAACCTCTGTTTTCCTCAGTAGGCAACTGTAAGATGGGGATAGTAATAGTATCTCCCTCAAAGGACTGCTGTGAACACTGAATGAGATAACGTGAAAGTGCTTAGCACAGTGCCTGGAACCTAGTAGGCACTACATAAATAGTTTTATTCACAATTTTATAATACAACCTAGCAAATATTCATTCTCTTCTCTTCCTCCCTCTCACAGTTCAAAAGCGAAGTCACACATTCTCTCCAGACAGACATTAAATAACAGATTTTTAAAAAAATTTGAATTAAATCTGGCACACAATACAAATATTCTATCATACACACACAAAAATGCATTCCCCTCAGATTGTTCACATGTGATAATTCATAACATTGAAATGCCATGGAAAGAATGAAGGACCGAGATTCTTGTACCTTTTTCTAGCCTTGGCTCTGGTCACTAATCAGTTACATAACCTTGCAACCACCATCTATTCTAGTCCCTTCATTGTACATGAGTAAATGTGATGTAAGGCAGCATTGTGTTACAAAGAGAAGGCATGATCTGAAGTCAGAGGACCTGAATTCAAAAACTCATCTAACTAGTTAGTCTGGGGAAGTGACCTTTGTCAAATAACTTCCCTTCTCTGAGCCTCAGTTTCTTCATCTGCAAAACGAGTGGTTTAGAGTAAATGGCCTCTAGGTCCCTTCCAACTCTAAATCTTTGAGCCTATGATCCAATGTGAAGTGATTTGTACAAAGTACAGGAATGGAAAATATCAAAACTGGGATGTGAACCTGGATCTAATTTCATATCAAAGGCCTCACTATGTCCATATGTAAAATGCACAATGAAGAGGAAAGATTAGTTATCTCTAAGGTCTCTTGCTAGTTTTGCTGCTTATGTTCTATATTCTGCGACCGTTAAGATCTTGAAGTACCTTAGAGACATGATCATAAACAATTATCACAACACTTTAAATATGGTCAGTCCTTAATGACTTCTGCTCAACAGAACGTCAAAATAAACAAACTTTTTTAAAGTTAATTTATTTTTAGTTTTCAACATTCACTTCCATAAGTTGTAAATTTTCTCCTTCTACCTCTTTTTAAAAATTAGTTATTTGTTGTTTATTCAATATTTAGGGTTAGTATGACACTTGAGGAATTGGTTGCATTGTTGTACATATACAGATCTTTTTACATAATAGAGAAATTTGCAACAATTGATGTGTGTGTGTGTGTGTGTGTGTGTGTGTGTGTGTGTGTGTGTAGACACAAATCAGGTCCTCTGGAAATGTGATACAGGAGCCATGCTGTAGAGACCTAATGGAGGGGAACACAAAGGGAATCAACACATCAAGGAAGAATTACTACTGTATGATGTTTTGTAGCCAGGAGTGTTATCTTCTGGACCTATGGGAACCTGTAGCACCTATTTACAAAGCAGGTAGTTTATATACCTGTGGCGGCACTGGCTCTGCTTGACACCAACTACTAAGACTAAACAAGTCATATCCAGCATCATATGCAAACAACAACAGGGTTTAAGCAAAGTCACATTGTACCATTCCCCATTTCTAACTTTAGGAAGAGATTAGAATATGTTCACAGGTTTTACATTTCTGGTGTTCAATCACTAATTAGAGGAAGTATTTGACCTATTTGAAAAGCACATCATATATAATAACCCCTTACCCACTGTCATGTTCTTTCGATGGAAGCACATTAAAAAGGTTTTAAAATTGCAGCTCCTTCTGGATTCCCCAGAATCCAGAATCTGCACTCTTCTTTAAATGTCTCTCCTTTTCTGAATTCAGGTTTACCTTCACTACATCTGAAAATCACATTCTATCCCCAAGATACATGGGACACTAAGGAAGGTTTCATCATTAATGCCATATAGGCCCTTAATCATGGTGGAAATTAGATGCACTCTCCTAAGATTCTTCATAATGCTTTCTGCCAGATCTGCCACAGACAAACCAATGGCCCAGGAAGTGTAGTCCTTCAGCTTGATCACCTCATAAACACCTTCAGCCACCTGTTTATGAACATGTTTCCAATTCTCTGAATCAGCATCAGTTCCTACTTGAGGATTAACATTCTTCAGTGACACACAGGCAAGATTCACACCGCTCCACACAGGAACACTGGAGTCTCCATGCTCCCCAAGGACCCATTCATGACAACTTGAAGAATGGACACTAAGTCTCTCCCCCATTAGGTCATGGAAACATGTAGAATCCAGATTGCAACCACTTCCAATAACATGGTTTTTAGGAAAGCTACTTAGCTTCCAGGCTACATATGTCAAAATATGCAATTAGGGCTGTATTTGACAATACTGGGAATGATGAATTTAAAGATATTCACATTATGCTGCACCAAACTGACAACTTTCTGGACCTTTTGTTCTTCCAAATGAATTTTTTCACCATTTTTTCTAGCTCTATAAAGAAATTTTTTGGTAGATTGATTGGTATGGCACTAAATATGTAATTTAATTTAGGTAAAATTGTCATTTTTATTATATTAGCTCGACACAGCCACAAACAATCGATGTTTTTCCAATTAGTTAGGTCCGATTTTGTGTGAAGTGTTTTGTAGTTGTATTCATATAGGTACTGGGTTTGTTTTGGCAGGTAGATTCCCAGATATTTTATAATGTCTACAGTACCTTTAAATGGAGTTTCTCTTACTATCTCTTGCTGTTGGACTTCATTAGAAATACATAGGAATGCTGAGGATGTATGTGGGTTTATTTTATAACCTGCAACTTTGCTAAATTTATTTATTGTCTCAAGAAGTATTTTACTGGATTCTCTAGGATTCTCCAGGATTCTCCAAGTGTATCATCATATCATCTGCAAAGACTGATAGTTTTGTCTCTTCTTTGCCTAATTCAATTCCTCTGATTTCTTTTTCCTCTCTAATTGCTACTGCTAACATTTCTAGTACCAGATTGAATAAGAAGGGTGATACTGGACATCCTTGTTTCACCCTTGATCTTACTGAAAATGCTTCTAGTTTATCCCATTACATATAATACTTGCTGATAGCTTTAAATAGATGCTACCTATTATTCTAAGGAAAACTCCATTTATTCCTATACTTTCTTAGTGTTTTTAA
>JAQQSU010016331.1:0-10962 GCA_028627135.1 Pseudochirops cupreus
ATCTATCTATCTATCTATCTATCTATGCAATTATTATTATTATTATTATTATTGACTACATCCAACTGGAACTTGAGATACACAGGCACTGCACTTGGGAGATCCATCCTGCCCTACCAAAAAGTGACATAGGAGAGAATAGACTGGGGGTGGGGGGACACACTGGGATGGCTGTTTTGGGGCAATGGGCGGGGGAAAGACGGGGAGAAAATATGTAACTCAAAATCTTGTGGAAATGAATGATGCAAACTATAATAAAATTAAAAACAAAAAACAAAACAAAAGAAAACAAAACAACAAAAAAAGATACCATGAGCAAGGTTTTTATAGAGAAATGACACAAAGAAAGTAATTATAGGTCACTTAGTTTTCTTAATACTCTTTGTTCAGATTCAAGATGTCAGATAGTAATGCCAATGTTACTAGGCCTTGAAGATAACCATGTCCTTGATTCCAATACCAAAGATTTCAAAGAATGATATCTGAAAATGTATAATCATACCAAAAGAAGATAGCTAACATCTTTTGGCAGTAGTCCCAGAACAGGGTACCTCCCTGGATCACAGAGTATCAGAGAGGCTCTGATTTACAGCAGCTTCTCAAGGTAAAAAACCAAGACCAGTTTCTTTTGACCAGCCCTAGTGAAAACCTGAAGCAAACCCATCCAGGACCAGCCCGATTTCTGAATCAGATATTTTGACTCCCTTCATTTCTCCATTTTTCATAAAATAATTTAAGGGCATGTATCTCATGCCCTAAAGCCTTGACATTACAGGACATCATTCATAAAATACATGGTGTAAATACACAAAAGTTTATTATAATGATTACTATAGGAAGTAAATGCATACCAACAGCCAGTATGTTCTGAAATGGAGAAATTTTCCTCCACGTGCCAGTTATTTATTTTACTACTTCTTTTGGGTCAATTCCAGTAGCTGTATTATGTTCAGTATCTTAGTTAATCTGATGGAAAACCTTTACTTCCAATGGTTAAATTGGAATCAAGCCTTGTTTCCATAAAGCAGGCTCTAATGCTGTCCCAGTTAATGATGATCTGAGAGGAGCAATATAATCTGAGGGTGACACAAATAGATGTACGTCATTGTACAGATAACCAAGTCTTAAGGGTCTCTACCTCATCTCCTATATCTAGTATAGACTATTCTAGTTTTTCAGTTTTAGTCTGGGTATCCTGATTGATTTTTTTCTGTACTTGAAGTGCTTCAGATAAAGAATTTTTTGCTAGTTCTACAGCATACTGGACAGTATGAATTGTGAATTGTAAAGATATAGCTAAAAAATGTAATAATGGTAACTAAAATACTAAAGATATTCGTCAGTAATAGTAGCCCTATGAAATGCTTTTTTGTGTTTTAAAGCCTCACTGATCAAATTAAGCTATGCTCTTCTGCAGACTGAGATATGAGATACCAAATATGAGATACATTAGTGGGGAAAGGGAGCAAAAAACAGTGACAACATACCGATGAACTTAGAAATATATGGTGTGAGATCACAATTTTTACAAGTAATATCCCAATATAAATCCTTACCCTAAAAATTTATGTTCATACATCTGAGTTAATAATGATTTCAAAAACACAAAGAAATAATACAATAATCAATATAGGTAAGATATGTAAAGCATATCTTAGACATCAAATTAAAAGAAGATAACTTTAACAATGCTGATAATATTGTGTTGTCAATGTCTCTGGATCAGTTCCAGAGTGATGGTTATTTTGGATGTTTTCTGATATAATTTGTAATATTTGAATCATGCCAAGCACTAAGAAGTTGGACATATGTTTTGTCCCAAGAGACATTAGAATTAGAGCTAATATATGGTAAAGGAGTTACGTAGCTATATGTATATACATAATCATATCTAAGTAACAGTTGAGTTTTAAAACTTTTAACTCATAACATAAAGATAATAGTAATGCTTCTAATACATTGATCTTATACAAAAAGTCCTTATTTAATATCATGTAATGTCTTAAAGGCTATAGAAACATTTTATGAAAGTCCGTTAACATATTGTGCAGTTTCTTGGATTTTTCTGAGTAGAGAAATTGTAGACGCAGTGGTTGAAATTATCAGTAAGAGTACAATAACAGTAGGGTGATGAGTCTAGGAACAAGAAATCTGACAAGAATAATAAATCTAACAATAAGTCTGACAATGACAAGAACTTATCCCCCCTTTTTAAAAGATTAGAAATTTTGTGTAGTGTACATCCCCTTGATGTATGATACTAAACATGAGTTAAAATTAGTTGGAAAAGGCAAAAAATATACATTAAGTAAGAGCACAATTAAAACATGTAATATTCCCTACATAGGGCTGTATATCCATAATTACATGGGTTTCGAGCCAATTTATTCACAAATTGAACAGTTTATATTTCACTCAGTAAGGAAATAGAAGACACGGTTGCTGATATTAAGAGGGAAGCTATGGCAATTAGTCCCATGATTCAAAGTCCAGAAATCACTTTTTTCTAAAGAGGGTGGTTCCATTAATACATCGTGTAAGGGTAAGTTAAACAGGTGATAATCTATCGGAGGGTAGTATTATCTTGTGAAAATGGGAGATGCTAAGTCACTTCTTCTTGGGTTGTCTTTGTGCAAGGGGTCTCCTGATCCTTCTTCTCTGAATTCTCTGTATCTGCAAGGTGGGTCGTGGAATTCCATGCTTGCATTCTCACAGCAGCATCTGATAAAAGAAAATAAACAAAGCCTCTCCCCCGAATAGTTAAGGGTCAGGTCCTACCCAGTTCTTGTTAGGGGAATTCACCCCAGGGAGTGTGTACCTTTTCAAACTGTTTTTCTGCTGGTGCATACTCATTTCTAGTGATGCTTAAAAAGTTTAAAGTGTATAAGGCAGTAGCTAATTGCCTTTGTGGTGCATTGGTCCAAGTCCCTCCTTTTTTATTTTTGTAAATAGGTTTTACTTGTATAAAAGCTGGGGGTAGGAGGCAGAATGTCAAGTTTGAGTAACAGCTATGCCAGTTTCCCTAGAATGAAAAGGAGTAACTTTAATTAAGTATGGCATGGTAAGTTTGAACTAGAATGGATGAAGTTTTAAAGACTGGACGTAGGATCTTTATTTCATCTGTCAAGTATTGCTTGACCAGTGGGATTATAAGGGTTATGGCTGTAATTAATTTTATTAGAAAATGGTCACAAACTCTACAAGCCTCCGGATGGAAGGAAATACCTAAACTCAGAGAAAGATATAGAAAGACTATAGTTTAAATGGAGACTGAAGCAAAACATGCTATCGTTGTTTTCATGTTCGGTTTTGCTTTTTTTTCCCAGTGATCACTCATTGGTTACAACCCTTCTATATGACCAAACTATTGTACAATGTGAAAGTATTTGCAGATCCTATACATGATTGCACGCCACCATGGGGGGGCGGGGAGGGAGGGGAGAAAATCTGAAACTCAGGTGAATGTGGAACTGAATCTTGTAAATTAAAAGTAAATAAGTAAATAAAAAAAATAAAATAAAAAAAAAAGAAAATGGTCACAGAAAGATTGAAATGATTTGCTAGTGTAGGCGAGAGCATTATCAGTTTTCAATAGTTTTAGAACATCCATAGAAGCAAAGGACTGTAACATCTGGTTAGTTACTTTTCTTTTTACTGCTTCCCCAGTCTGAAGGGAAGCTGGAGGAGTAATTTAGAAAACACACTGAGGGCAGCTCTAATGATCTGTCTAGTTTGTTCCCTAGTAACATGGAATTGTTTACATAAGAGTATATGCATTTTGATAAAAATAAGAGTAAGATAATGTAGTACCAAGAATATTTGGGGAAAAACATTGGAAAAACTTGAACTTCTGACAATAATCATGTTACTTAGATGTAGAGGCCTAGGAAGTGAAAAATAAACTGCAATATAGTGGCCTCTATCTTATAAAAGCTTGTAGTTTCTGAAAAAGGTTAAAAAAATGTATTCTGAGCATGTTTAAGTTCAGCAGTATCAAATATATTAGCATACATCCACTGAATATCTGCTATCTGATTCAATATTAAAGGGAAAAGAAAAAATTGTTTAACAGTAAAAATCATAGCTAAAAGCTTTGTATTATGAGCAGAAGTAAAGTGAGTAATAATAACTTTATAATTAGCAGAATCAACGTAGTAGGCTATATTTCTAGTTTTTAAGAATTATAAATGATCATCAAACTTTTTGTGAGAAAAAATTAAACATTTATAACCCGATATCTCTGTGTATACTTTAGAGCAAAACAAACTTTTTTAAAATTGAGATAATTAATACCAAGTTGGTATAAAAATGTTAAGTAACATAAATTCCCAAAGTATGATAACAACTGAATTCCTAGATAATTGTGGAATTCTTAGATATTAAAAGGTGTTTTAGCCAGAAAAGGTATAGTAAGTGAATCTGATCACAGTACTTTAAAAGCTATTGATATTAGAATCTTCTTAAGGTGAGCCTTGAGTAGTTTAAAAAAATTTTTTTCTTTCACCAAATCACGGCTCATATGCAATTACAATTAAAAAAAATTTTTTTATTCCCATGGAGCTGTAATAAACAATAAAGATTTACCAGATTTCTCCTATGTAAAGAATTTCATTTAATGTTTTTCTTTCTCAAATTTAAACTTAGAAATCTTTTTAAATATTTTGCAAATTTCTTAGCAAGTTTTAAATAAAACAAGTTCCTTTCTCAGGCTGAATGACCTTGCCTCTAGAGATAGTTTCTATGGACTTTTGGCAGTCTTAAAACATAGGAATAATTGAGAAGGACTTTAGGGAGACACTGGTGGTGATGCCCCTGCTTTGTCAAAATCTTATACATGCAGGAGGAATGGTCTCAATGGGCATTATTAATCTGAAATAAAGTTTTCACCTAATCTCCTCCTTTCCACATACAGTAATTAATTAACAACTTTAGGTTTTAGCATTAAAACAGTAAAGTAACTTAGGTAATAATTTCCATAAGAGATTGCCAAATGGTTTTAGCTATAATCTCCTTTTTAACTATAGGTAAAGGTGTAAATATCTATTTTTCTATAAACATTATAAGATGTAAGTGACATAACTATTTTTAAACAAGTTCTTTATCTTTTAGTTCCAACAAAATTCAGATTAAAAACTTACTTTAACTAACACTATGTCTGGCTTACAAACGATTCCTCAATTTTCACTATATAATAGATTGTTTCTACAATTAAAAAAACCACAACAACACAATGACATCATGACATTAATTGCATTTCAAAATTGTCACTTGCAAAAACTATTAATAAAAAATTGGGCTTTTCTCCTCTCCTCACATCTGTAGAGTCCTATTGTGGATTTTGGAGTTTGAATGGAGAGGGTTCATCTGCTTGTCTAAAAAATGTGTGGGCTCCAGGGTGCCTCATGGCTGTTGCTGGTAGGGTTCTTGATAGATTTATTTGCTTTCTCCCTTTAGTCAGATTGGGAGGGTAACTTAAATTCCCTATTTTTGCTACAGAACTCTCTCTTTTAATCTGATCTAGGATAATAGACTCTAATAAATTTTTGTAAAACGCTAATTTTAACTTGTACTTCAGTGCTATGTTTATTCCTAAAAATTTCAACCCACCAGTTAAAGGGAGTGGGACTCTGGAAAAATCCTAGAGGTGCACCTTGTCCCACTTCCTCAAAACTGGGGAGCTTGAAGCTTTCACCTTTTTGAATGTTTCTTTATCAAATCTTAGCAAAATTCCAATTTGCCTAAATGACAATTAGTATAATAAATTCTGACTTATCTTAGCATCAAGTTAGGAGTGACACTAATTTACTTTTTCACATTCCCTAAAATGACCAGAATGAGTTCAAATTGACTTTCAGTAGCATTCCAATACACAAAATTTTTCTTTAATAAGTGAGACAGGAAATGGTTAAATGCTTGTTCATAGGTCTCTTTGATCTGAGGGAAAAAATTCCCTTATTATTTCTTATCCCCTTCTCCTCACTCTACTTGGCCAGAGTAGAATGAAGGGAAGGAGATTTTCAAACCTTTAAAAATCTTAAAACTTCTGTTCGCATTTTTCAATAGCAAATAATTTATACCTGTCTTAACTTCCTACCCATGCTCCTTTCTTTGCTACTTACTTAAACTTTCTTGCTTTTCCTACTGTCATCTTTTTTTGCTGGACTTTGATTAAAGCCCCCTTTAAAACCACACATACCTTATTTCTTTCTAATTCTAACCTGACACTTCTACACTTTTGCCATAATCATCATATAAAAAAATACTTATTCCCTCTCATGCTCCCTCATCTCCCGCCAGCCGTTTGTGAATACTGGCAGGCAATAAGGGAGGGCATGAGGGTACGAGAAAACAACATTTCCATGCAGTCCAGCTCCATATTAAATCTTACAGAATGACAAATTACTCACATATCATTCACACACAGACACACAGACACACACACACGCACACACACAGACACACACACACACACACACACACACACACAAACCCAAGGCAGATAGATACAGAAAAATAGCAGAATGCATCCAAAAGCTTACAGAATAATAGTAGGAGATCTCCTGAAAAAATTAAAACAGTTACTTGGCACTCCAGACCAGGAAAGACTTACTTGATACTTTTCTTTCTATCTGTTTTTCATAGAGACAGCTGCATCACACTGAATGGTTTGAGCTGCCTTTGGCACTTTCTGATGTTAAATATATCATTAATATATTCCATAGGAAAAAGGCAGAAATGGGGAAATGCTGGAGTCCCTCCTCCTCTCACTCCTCTGTCTCCTGGCTGGTTTCCAATTTTCTTTTACTATTCTTTTTAACAGTCAGATAATTTCCTCAGTCTCTACTTTCACTTTGTACCTGTTCCATTTTCTCCTGACAGCTTTTTACTGAGACCAAGTCCTTATCTTAATGTTTCTAGTCCTTCACCTACCATTTAGCCTGGTGACTCAGCCCTAAAACTGCTAGAAGTTTTCCCTAGGGGCCCAGATCCTATTTAGCCCTAAAACTGCTAAATGCAAAGTAAACTATTCCTTCCTTAACCTCTTACCACAATGCTGCTGCCACTGAGGTACCTCTTATGATCAGGATTTCTTTTCTTCCAAGTCCCAAGGAAGGCACTTTCCTAGTATCTTCTTTCAGATCCCTGTTCCAGATGCCAATTGTAGAGATATCTTGAGTGGTTTCTTAAGCCAGCTCTAAACTGACACACTAGCCCGTGAAAGTGTGATGTGTAAATGTGGTCCAGGCATGATTATAAAGCAATCCATTTATTGATACCATGAGCAAGGTTTTTATAGAGTAATGACACAAAGAAGGTAATTATAGGTCACTTAGTTTTCTTAATACTCTTTGTTCAGATTCAAGATGTCAGATAGTAATGTCAATGTTTCTAGGCCTTGAAGATAACCATGTCCTTGATTCCAATACCAAAGACTTCAAAGAATGATATCTGAAAATGTATAATCATACAAAAAGAAGGCAGCTAACATCTTCTGGCAGTAGTCCCAGAACAGGGTACTTCCCTGGATCACAGGATATCAGAGGGCTCTGATTTACAGCAGCATCTCAAGGGAAAAAACCAAGACTAGTTACTTTTGACTGGCCATAGTAAAAACCTGGAGCAAACCCATCCAGGACCAGCCTGATTCCTGGACCAGATGTTTTGGCTTCCTTCAGTATTCCTCTTGAGCAGTGGTTCTCAACCTGTGGGTCGTAACCCCTTTCAGGGTCGAACGACCCTTTCACAGGGGTCACAGGGGTCACCTAAGACCATCGGAAAACACATATTTCCGATGATGTTAGGGACCGAGACACCGCTCCTCTATCCGTCTCCAGGGGGTCCACCCACATGCAGATATGCCCACATACAAATATTAAAAGTGTCGTGGCATTAGGAAAGTTGAGAACCACTGCTCTAAAGGCTGTGCTAGATGTTAAAAAGGAGATCCTAATTTATACCTGAGCTCTAAGTCTCACCACTGCTACTGCTGTTGCTGTTGCCTTCTGAACTTCCTCCCTTCTCCATACACCAAGCAGGACTTCCTTACTTGGGAACACCACTTCCTTGCACAGATCCCTTTCTCACTCCACCTTGGATCTGCAACCCAGGACTTTGTAAGAGGAGTCAAAACTGCTAGTTGCCACCTGTTGTCTCTAAAGTGTCTTGGTATGGGCATGGGGTAACTCAGTCTGGACCTGGGATTTCCTTTAACCTTGGTGCAGAGCCTTAGCCTGGCTGTTGTAGTGCTCCATGTAGTGTGCTCCTGGCCAGATCTAGTCTCCATGTCTGTATCTCCATCTTAACATATCATGGCAGACCTTCATGTACATCTCCCTATGCCAAGCTAGGCTAGACAAAAGATATACTGTGACTTTTTCTTAATTTCTTCATTAGGATTCAGTCTGGTGTATTTTCTAGATCTGTCAGAAAGAGTTTGTGGAGAGGAGCTTTCTGCATTGCTTTCTCTCACTCTACCATCGTGACTCTGCCTCAATCTCTTGGTTTTTACAACCATATATTTTCCATGGAATAATAATACCCCTTTTTAGTGGTTTCTGCTGCCCACTATATGGGTAGGATAACCTCCTTTGATTGATTACCTGCATCTTTAAAAGTGGTGAGACCCAGCTGGTCCCTCTCTCACTTCCCACTATCTTTTCAGTGGTGCTTTTAACTGCTATGTTCAGCCTGGAAAGAACCTGCGGGGGTATGTGGAGCATTCCCTTCTCCTGCTCTCCTTCTTTCATACTGTCCAAGAAGTGGGCCGAGGGGCATTTCTTTGTCCTTTCTGTTTTATGTCTTCAGTTTCAGGCACTGGAGGTGATCCACAAAGCCTGGGAGTTTTTATCATATGACCTCGAAGCCATTATCACAGGCAGTGTGGTGCAGCACCCAGATGTCTTGGCATGGAAGCACATTGATCATGTTGGATCCTGAAATTTAGAATCTTGGCAGTCAATGACCCTTGTGAAATTTCAGGTTTCAAAATTGTTTCTATTAGTATTTGTACAACTGTAATTCATTTAGGTGAATTCAAAGTTAAATTAGTATGACGAGGATTTTTCATTTAAAATCACTGGAAAATTAAATAATAAGCTATAGTATTGGAAAGTATCAAAACTTGGTCAGAGGAGGAGGCACTTAGGAATGAAGATCATTCACAATGAACAGCACCAAAGTGGAAGCTGCTTTTACACAATGATGTTGAACTATATATTGAGAAAGGAAGGCAGTTTAAATGG
This sequence comes from Pseudochirops cupreus, assembly GCA_028627135.1. Taxonomy (NCBI): domain Eukaryota; kingdom Metazoa; phylum Chordata; class Mammalia; order Diprotodontia; family Pseudocheiridae; genus Pseudochirops; species Pseudochirops cupreus. The sequence continues at coordinate 9,243 of JAQQSU010016331.1, forward strand.
GGAAGAAAGTGTTCAATATTTCATTTAGAGTGCATAATAATATATATTCTTCTTAGAAAAGCATTCACGTTATTATCTTTGATATGGTATTTAATCCAAAACCCAATACCAACAGTTTACATTTATACATTGCTCATTATGCGAAGCACTTTAGAATCATTTAATTCTTCCAACAACCTTGGGAAGTAAGTGCTATTATTATTATTAGTGTTAATAGTAGTAGTAGTACATATTCTTTAGACTTCCAGTTTGCTTATATTTTGGAATTTTGAAGAATGTGAGATAGATGATTAGAAAGGTGAATTTTTTAAATTAGGAAAATATGCTTTTAAAAACATACTGTTAAATGAAATTGTCCTAAAATATTACAAAATGCTATTAAAGAAACCATTTCCCTATTGAGTTAGTAGAATGAATGTGATAACAGTCTTTGAAAAAAATTTGTAACAATGAGATGTTGAAGCAGCCACACACACCTTGCAGACCCAGGGGCCCGCCCTGGGTTGCTCTTGGGAGGGATTGAAGAGACCAGAGACAGGAGATGTTTGCAGCTCGTAGTTTATTCCAATATGGCCACTCACAGTAAGCAGGCAAGCTACTGTATTACTATAAGGTTAGCATGATTCATGTGCATGTGTGACCGCCTCATGCACAGGGGGTGAGGGCCAATGAGGAGACTCCAGACCAGTGATGTCAGCAGCTGTCTGGCAAGCGAGAGGTTTCTTTAAAAACATCCTTGAGAACAACCACTGCGAGTCTCAGCACCCCCTTATCTCTAACGAATGCTCAGAGTGGCCTTGGGACTGAGGGGCCCAGAGGCAGCTCCTAGATTCCTGTGAGAAAGTGGGTGCCTTTTACTCAAACTGGCCTCTGCAAAATGTCTTTTGTTTTAAATTCTTATGACTTAATAAGAACTTTAAGGAGTGCTCCCACACCCCTAACTAGAGATGTAATCTAAATTTGTAACTCAATGGGTTTCATCTGAGATAATTTAGAAAATCATGAAATTATATTTGCTAATAATTAGTATGTAGTAAAGTTACATTTTTTGAATTAACTCTTCACTGTAACATGTTGGGGCAAGGCAGTACTTGATAAACATAAAAAATCACAAGTAGGTTGGACATAAGCCTTCTTAGGTCTTGAGTTGCTGTTCTCACAGCAGGCTCGTGTTTAGCTTTCCTGGGTCCTGTGAGAAAGGTCTCCAAGTGAATTGTTTCACAGCGAGGTACAGAACTAGCAAGAACAGGAGTAGAGTACCTGATCTGGTTCATTTGGCAGATACAAATGTCAAGGGAGGTGATAGATAGCTTTAGGCTATACCACATTGACTCTGAAGTCCTTGGGAAATAGAGGGGGTATAAATCCCTCAGCAGACACAGGTGTTGGTGAAAGCAATACACTTTGCCAGAGGGTGAGATTATAGAGTGCAAAGGATTGTTGTTATACCAAGCTCAGGGCACAGCCTGCTTACTGGACCTTAGCTCTAGGATGCAAGGTGTCTCCAGAATATTTTGACACTATTAAATCATTATTTATTAGGGAACTTTGTACCTAAGTATTGTTTTCTGTTTCAGGAAATTTTTTTTAAATTTTATTATAGTTTGCATCATTCATTTCCACAAGATTTTGAGTTACATATTTTCTCCCCGTCTTTCCCCTGCCCACCACCCCAAAACAGCCATCCCAGTATGTCCCCCCTCCCCCAGTCTATTCTCTC
>JAQQSU010016332.1:0-10962 GCA_028627135.1 Pseudochirops cupreus
ACCAAAAAGTGACATAGGAGAGAATAGACTGGGAGAGGGGGGAAACACTGGGATGGCTGTCTTGGGGTGGTGGGCGGGGGAAAGACGGGGAGAAAATATGTAACTCAAAAAAATTTAATAAAATAAATTTATTATTAAAAAAAGGGCTCAAAGAAAAATATAAATTGGTCTCAGGCTATGGAGGAGGTCAAGAAGGAATATGAAAATCAAGTAAGAGAAGTAGAGCAAAAATTGGGAAGAGAAATGCAAGTGATACAAGAAAATCATAAAAAAAAGTTAACAGCCTGCTAAAGGATATCTCAAAAAAATACTGAAGAAAATAACACCTTAAACAAATAGACAAACTCAAATGGCAAAAGAGGTCCAGAAAACCAATGAGGAGAAGAATGTAGAATTGGCCAAATGGAAAAGGAAGTCCAAAAGCTCACTGAAGAAAATAATTCCTTCAGAATTAGAATGGAGCAAATGACTTTTTGAGAAATCAAGATGTTAAAACAGATCCAAAAGAATGTAAAAATAGAAGACAATTTTAAATATCTCATTGGAAAAGCAACTGACCTGGAAAGGAGATCCAGGAGAGATAATTTTTAACTTATTGTGCTACCTGAAAGCCATGGTCAAAAAATAAGCCTTGACATCATCTCAAGAAATTATCAAGGAAAACTGCCCTGATATTCTAGAACCAGAGGGTAAAATTGAAATTGAAAGAATCCACTGACCACCTCTTGAAAAAGATCACAAAAATAAAATTCCTAGGAATATTATAGCCAAATTTCAAAGTTCCCAGGTTAAAGAGAAAATTTTACAAGCAGTCAAGAAGAAACAATTGGAGTATTGTGGAAACATAATCAGGGTAACACAAGATGTAGCAGCTTCTACATTAGGGATCAAAGGGCTTGGAATACAATATTCTGGAGGTCAAAGGAGCTACAATTAAAACCAAGAATCACCTACCCAGTGAAACTGAGTAAAATAATTTAGGGGAAAATATGGATTTTCAATGAAATAGAGGACTTTCAGGCATTCTTGATGAAAAAGACCAGAGCTTAACAGAAAATTTGCCTTTCAAATACAAGAAGCCAGAAAAGTGAGAAAAGGTAAAGAGGAAATCATAAGGAACTTATTAAAGTTTATCTGTTTGCATTTCTACATGGAAAAATGATATTTTTAACTCATGAGACTTTTTTCAGTGTTAGGATAGTTGAAGGGTACATATATATATATATATATGTACGTGTATACATGTATATATGTATGTATATATGTCTGTATATGTACAGGCATATATACAGACAGAGGGAACAGGGTGAGTTGAATATGAAGGGATGATAGCTAAAAATAAAATTAAGAGGTGAGAGAAGAATATATTCGGAGAAGAAGAAAGAGAAATATAGAATAGAGTAAATTATCTCACATAAAAGAGGCAAGAAAAAGGTGTTACAATGGAGGGGAAGAGCAGGAAAGTGTAGATTTGGCTTAAGGAGGGAATAACATACACACTCAATTGGGTATCTTACCCTACAGGAAAATAGAGAGGAAGAGTATAAGAGGGGGAGAGGATAGAAGGGAGGGCAGCATTTGGGGAGGGGGCAATCAGAAGCAAACACTTTTAAAAAGTGACAGGGTCAAAGGAGAAAATAGAATAAATGGAGGGGCAGGATACGATGGAGGGAAATATAGTTAGTCTTTCACAATATGACTACTATGGAAATGTTTTGCATTATTACACATGTATAGCCTATATTGAATTGCTTGTCTTCTCAGTGGGGATGGGTGAGGAGGGAAGATGGGAGAGAATCTGGAATTCAAAGTTTTCAAAGCAAATATTAATAATTGTTTCTACATGGAACCAGGAAACAAGATACATAGACGATGTTGTATAGAAATCCATCTTGCCCTACCAGAAAGTAAGGGGAAATGGGGTTGGGGGAAATCAGGATATAGAAGAAAGGGAAGACTGGGGTAAGGGATAATCAGTATGCTTGCCATCTTGGGGTAGAGGGTAGGGGAGAGATGGAGAGAAAATTTGGAACTCAAAATTTTGTGGAAATAAATGTTAAAAACTAAAATAAATTTTAAAAATAAAATTCACAGAGCTAATAAATTTCTGAAGTGTAATCTGAACCAATACTTGCTAATTCCCCATGTCATATTTTATTTTTCACAATACTATGCCATGTCTAGTTAGGCTAAATTTTTTAAGTCACTGTGGATCTTATTTAGGAGACCAAAGTATTCCAGGGCATGAGGAACCAACATAAAGTCATTTTCCAAGCAAGAACGTCTGGGGTTATGCTACCATGTATAAAAGTTAGCTATCTCTTTCATTTCATCTCTATACTTTGCCTCCTTTCTTTAATTCTTGACTTCATAATAATCCAAAAGGGAAAATTCTGTCTGTTTTATATTTTAGGTATTTTTGTTTGATTTTTGGTATATGCATGGAAGATCTCTTTTTAAAGAAAAATTTTTAAAGCAGATGTTTATTCCATTGTATCAAATGTTTTTTTGTAGTATACAGACATATAAACATAATAAATCTTGTATGTGTTATATCTTTCAGCCACTTATGTGATTATAAAGTGTTAGTTTATTATGAAATAGCATTTGTAAAGTCCACCTGTTCTCCAATACCACCACCAAGAATGGTCATGAGAACTGTATATGTTACTCTAATAAAACTTTTGTATATATGAGAACTTAGGCCTATGTGTCCATTGCTTAGTCCCCCTTTTGGGATAATAATAAAAACTGATTGTTGTTTTTCACATTTTTCTCTCTTTCTTACTTTTATATATCTTGAGAACTGATCTCTTGATGCTCTTTAAATTGTGTAAATAGGAGCATGGAATTTCACATACTCTGACTTTTCCAATTTTTTGTTTTCTTTACAACCATTTCTATTATTTCTAGCAGCACATCAACTATGATGTTAGACTATAAATGTGGTAGCTATAATGTCATTACTTATGTATAAAAAAGTTTATTATGGAAAACAATCTTTACAGATCTTTTCCATTTTCTATTTGTTGTTATCCTTTGTTCAGTTTCATCATTCAGATTTTGGGATTACTTTTCTCAGTTGATTCTCTCACGAAGTTTCTTTAAATTTTTCCTTTCTTTTATTCTTTCATGTTTTATGAGGCAAAACTATTCATAATTATCTGCCATATTTTTCTGTAAGATTTTACCAATGAGTGCATATTTCAAAGGACTATTTCAGTTTGGCAAAATGAATAGGAGATGACTGCCAGAAGTGGTTTCTAGGCTCTTGAATTCTCTTCATATGGGAACTGAGTTAGATCAAAGTTTTGTAGAAAATTGTTTTAGTTGGTTTCAGTGACCTTTCATCCATCCTTTTCACATTTTTCCACCAATAACTTAAGTAGGAGAGGGTGGAGATTTATCATTCATGTAAATTACAATGATTTACATGGTTGTCTTTTTGAAAATAGCCATCATGAGCACTTGAATATGTGATGACTAAAAACCACATGAAATTAGGTTTCTTCTTATCTTTAAATGATAAAACCAACTCAGCCAATTTATTTAAAAAATTAACATCAGAATATTAAAAAAAATTATGTAGATATTCTTATTGAGGGAAATCAAACCAATCGATTTTCTAAAACAATTTTGACATAAAAATTTATATACCAGTGTTTTCCATTGAAAATCATTACCAAGGGAATTAGTGATATACTTTAAGATAGCCCCACTCTCACAGGCATCCACAAAATTAGTACTTTTTTTTCTTCCATTTACTTGATCTAAGTAAGTATTTTTCTATTTTCCACATGACTTCAGTTTAACACAGTTTGACACAACAAATATTAATTAGGCAGCCACTTTGTTTAAAGTAGTATGCCAACTAATAAAAACACAAAAAACCAGCCCTTGCCCTCAAGATCTTACATTATACCAGGTAGAAAAAAACATGAAAATATTTAGGCAGATATAATTTGAGGGAAGAGAGAGGACTAAAAACTTGAAGCATCAAGGAAGGCTTCATGGATGAGGTAACACTCTAGATAAATTTTTAAGTCTTAGGCTTCTAGATTTCTCATCTGGGCACAGTCTCGCTTTTTAAAAAAATGTCTGGAGAAATAATCTATATCTATTTTAGATAAATCCTAAATCTCATTTTTAAAAAACGACAGCAAGAACATTATTTCATAACCCCAATTCAAAGTTAAATTCTTTAGAGAAGCTAAATGTAACTGAGTTTTTAAATTCATCAATATAAAACATAGTGAAAAAATAGAATGTATGTTGTTTATTAAAATTTAGAAACCAAGCAATAAATTAACCAATATTAATAGAGTGCCTACTATGACTATTTTGCCATGTGCTATGGGAGATACCAAAAATTGAAAGCACAATTCCTGCACACAAGAAGTTTGGAAGATAAGCACGCATGAAACAAGACTGGACAATCCTGTGCTGTATAAAATTGTGTCATATGTTTTGTGCCATGGTTTATCAGTGTTTTACAAATGAGGATGAAATGTATATTAAATGAAATCCTAATAAAGCTGCCCCCAGCTCCAATAACCTAACTTTTTTATGGGCCTCACTGGACAGCAGACATGTCATGATTTAACCACACAATCTGACTTTAACCACACCACAGGCCCCCAGACTCAGTCACTGAACAGCAGGACCCCTGTCCCTACCTAGTCACTTCCCTCCTCCCCAACTCAATATCTAACCTCCTCACATATGCCTCACTGCCTCACTAGAAAAGCAGACCTGTCCATGAACTTAAGGCCCACTAGAACAGCAGATATATCCATATGATGGAATCCTAGCCACTGCCCTATCTAGCCACTGCCCCCAGACCCATTCCTCATATTTCTCACAGAAACAGCAGGTATGTCCATGCACTCAACCAAAACCATGTCCATCTAATGTCAGACAAGACCACAGTAACCAACCAGTCAGAAAGCAATACCACTGGGATGCCCAAGCAGGATATGGAACCCCCCAAAATAGAAAGTGCTTTCCCTAAGTAGGTTCCTGCACAGTAAGAACAAAGTTTCCTTGGGTCAACTAGGTGGTACAATGGTACAGTGAATACTGTACAGCACACTGGCCCTGGAATCCTGAGGACTTGAGTTCAAATCCGAACTCAGACACTTGACACTTAATAGCTGTGTGACCTTGGGCAAGTCACTTAACCCCAACTCCCTTGCCTTGCCCCCTCAAAAAAAAAAGCTGTCCTTTAGGTGAACTTATGATATAGAGAGGCTTATTATAATACCATTATTATATATTAATGCCCCCCCCCCAATTTGGGCTTTTCTGTATGCATTGTAGGTAATTGCATGCACAGTTCTACCAAGATTGGGATCTCTTCCCATTGCTTAATCCCTTGACAAAACCCTCCTGCCTTTTTAATATTCATAATGTGTGGTATGGTATTGCATTTTTTTGTCCTATGAAAATTCTTCCTCTGATAAGTCTTCCTCTGATAAGTTGCTGGTTCCTCTTGGAACATAGTCTGCTGGAGAGCATCATTCTTAATAAATGCCTTTTCTTGGATTAGAGGTGGTCTGAGTCTGATTTCTTTTGAGATGACTGCCACAATATACCATGGAACTGCAACAAATAAGAGCCATATTAGTCAAGCAAGGATTCTTTTAGTAGGTAGGGCTTGAAATGAATAATGGATAAGTTAATGGATAATATTTGGAGAGTTAGACCAGGAAGGAGCATTCCACACAATCCAAACACTATCAATTAAAACAAAAGATTAAGAGCATCATGATGTATTCAGAGTACAATAAAGGACTAATACAAATAAAATGTAAGTCCCAAGTTGTGGAGTAATGAAAAATAAAGTTGTACAGGTAGCCAGATTATGCCAAGAAAACTGGAAAGGGGTTTAGCTTTCAGGATCATTGGAAAATAGGAAACCATTAAAAGTTGATCAGGAAAATTAATCTATGTTTGGAAACTTCACATCAATTCTGCATAGCAATGCATATCCCTGGACCATTGTCCATATGTGAGATTATGAGGGTTGGACTAAAATGCTAGCAGTGGGAAAGGGACATATACATTTCAAATTAAGAATTGAGCATGTTTAATGTCTCACTGAGTAAAAAAAGTAAAATCCAGGAATTATAGTATCATAGATTTAGAGTTGGAAGGGACCACAGAGATTGTTGGATCTAATCTTCTCATTTTACAGATGAGGGAACTGAGACTGAAATGCTGAAATGACTTGTTCAGGGTCTAAATATCTGAAGCAGAATTCACCTCAAGGTAACTTCAAACCCAGTGCTTACCCACTCTTTCTGTGTCAATAATAACACCAAGGTTTTGAGCCCAAAAATCTAAGAGATTAATAAATCAACAAGTATGTGTCTTGATATGCAAAGCATTGTACTAGATGTTATAGGGAATAAGAAGATGAAAAGGTTTAAGGGGAGATTAAATATTGCCATTTAGTAATACCTTATAATACTATCACTATTAATAGTTTTAAAAATATATATTTACACACTGGTTATGTTTTACAAAGTAATTTCATATATAGTACCTCATTTGATCTTCATTACCGATGTGTTTTACATGACAGGTATTTTCAACACATTTCTCAAATAAGGACACTGAGGCTCAGAAAAGTAAAATTAGTCCATAAATATAAAGTATTGAAAGAAGCTAGAATTCCAGGATTTCCAAACTTCTATTCCAGAACTCTTTCTACTATACCACGTTAAGTCCAAGATAGACAATTTGGGATGAAGGGTTGGCTTAGAAGATGAAAATGATGAGCTATTTACAGAAATGAGTTTGAGTCAATTAGAGTTTGGATGACTTCACAGAAGTAGAGATTTTGAGACACTGTCACAATTGAAATAAGGAAAATATGGGGATTGATAAGAAAGAGAATTCAGAGAGTGCAGAGGATAAGGCTAAGGACAAAGGCTGGAGGACCACTTACATTTGAGGTGCTGGAACAAAAAAACCAAAATAATTTGTTGGGCATGTAGGAAGAGACTGCCGATTTTGTGGCATGTCAACACAATGGAATAGAAAGTTTGAATAACTATGGAGGTGTCAATTTTCAACTGAAATGTAAAAAAAGAAAATTCCTGGGGCCCTTAAAGAAAGCCTGTCCACTAGGGTGTCTAAAGAGAGGAAAGCTTGATTCAAGGGGAGAGGAGATGGGAACAGATATAGACTACACATTCGGGAAATTTGGAAGTAAAATTGAAGGTAAAAGAGGGGGGAGAACAGGAGTATGGAACCCATGACATTGAGGTCATATGCAACCCTCTAGGTTCTCAAGTCTGGTCCTTTGATTGAATCCAAACATCACAGAACTGAGGCCCACATGTGACCTCAAGGCCACAGGTTCCCCATTCCTTGGGTAGAATATTATTAGCTTGTCATTACATAGGGCCTTAAAGTTTTCAACAGAAAGGTATTATTTACTTAAGGTATTATTTCTTTTGATCATCAAAATAACCCTACAAGATAGATTCCATTATTATCCCAATTTTACATGTGAAGAAACTAAGGCTGAAAGAGGTTAGGTAGCTTCCCAAGGTTCACAGAGCTAGCAAATATCAAAGGTGGGATTTGAATTCAGGTATTCCTGACTCAAGTTCAGAACTCAATGCATTGCACCACCTAGCTATTTAAGTACAAGAGCAGAAATAGATTTTGTTTTCCAAGACAGGGGAGACCTGTGCATGTTTTGGAAGAAGAGCAAAATTGAAGATGCTAACAAAGAAATTTTAGGTGAAAAACAAGAACCTTTAAGAAAAACAGAATCTGAACTTGAATCAAAAGGGAAATTAGGGATCATCTAGTCCAATCTCCTTCCTGATTTCATAATTAAGAACCCTAAGGCACAGAGAGATGAAGACTTGCCCGGATCAAGGTGTACCTTGTAGTAGAGGTGAGTCCAAAACCAATGTCTCTTGACTCCAATTCACTCTCCAGTGGGAACAGGAACACTTTCCAGTGTTCAGCAAAACTGACAAAAGGTGGAATGAAGACTCTAGCTTTTAAGAATAGGAACAACCTCCTCTTTCTCTGAGACTAGAAGAAGTGATGAGAAAATCATTACAGAGACAGATTAATATCTAATTTGTCTCCCATCTACTGTAAAAGAACCAGATAACTACAAAACACCAATCACTTTTCAGAATTAAATAATAATGGGTTTTTTTTTTTGCTTGAAAACATTTATAAAAAGGAAAGAAAGTACTTACAAAAAAGGTATGGAATTTTAGCTATCCTTTGGCTTAGTAGTTCTAATATCTGGATGAGAGGCACAGTGAATTTAATTTCTTCTTTATATGTTTTGATCAAAGTAGGAAAAAGCAGCTGAAATTAAATGTTATGAAAATAAAAGACTGGACTTTTGAATATCCAAAATCTTAGTTTGTCACAAATCTATATGGCATTATTAACGTGTCTGTTGAAAACAGATAATATGAAAAACCTGTCCGAAATTTAACAAGTGCAGTGTGGCCAGGTGCCTCTACAATGGGCGCTGAGTGGGTTACTGAGTTACCATGAAAAAAAAAAGAGGGAAACTTAGCTGAATAATAGCTGGAAAAGGTGAAAACAATGCCTCATTTTCTTTTCATAGATTTCCCTCCATTAGATCCTAGTAGATTACTTAACATTTATTGAGCTCCAAGAATTCACCTAGTGCAGATACAAACCAATTAAAATTATATCTTTAGGGTAGTTGAAAACCAGCTGGGTTGCTAATGGTCCCTGGGGGGAGGCAGAACTCCAAGGGACAAGAGGTAGTTCATGCCTTTGAAATGTTCTTTCTAGTCTCTGAAGCCAGAGTCTGTTTGGCCTTCAGAATCAGGGGCTATGTCCATCTGTTTAATCAGATTTTTCCCTAATTGATATGGCAGTTTTTAGCCAAGAGAATTAAAACTATAATTATTTAATTGAGTTTAGTTTTTGGTTATCCCAGAAGCACATCAATGAAAGCATTCTATAACCTAAAAAAATAGTGCAACACATAATTGTAACCTTTTCTATAAAGAGAGTTAATAGGACATATTTAACTAATCAACCACATTTACGGACCCTCTTTCTTATCATGCTATGTATTTCCAATCCAAGACACTAGCTTGCAGTGACTTAAAGAGAACTTCATTTCCAGGAATCAGTCAAAAGGTGACATATCCAACAAAAATGTAACAAAACCAATATTGTTCACAAGATGGGATTTTCGCCTCTTCCTATCCCAGATCCCTTGGGGTAAAGTATTTTGATAGTCAGTTAATCTGTAGTCTCATCCAAAGTATATACTTTCTTCTATGATGTAGATTGCAACCTATACTATCTTTCTTATCTTCTACACCCCTTTTCTATGTTGTACCACAAATCCTCCAGATAGGGTCTATCCCATGTAAAAGGGAGTTATTGTAAGTTTTCTTCATAGATATCCATCATTTATCCCTTTTATCTCTTGACCAGCTGAGTACATTCCCAGATTACCTTTAAAAACAATTCATTGGTTATGGTTCTGAGTTGTTATTTTAATAATGGTATACTTATTGATGGTATTGATAGTAGCTAGTGACTAACACAGTCAACTGACAACTGACTGAAGCTGCCTGGGTCTCAGTTCCAAGGCTAACGAACTGCCTGAGAACTGATCAGAGGATGTCCCTTTCAGCCTCTGATTATTTTGTTTATCTCCCAAACTCTCCCATCCACAGATTCCCAAGATTTCTTTATGGACTTTTGCTTGTTATGAAAAACAACTTACCTTATGAAACTTTGAGATGCTGAGCCCCTCCCACCTGCAGCCTAGTCATTCTCTTTGCCTTAGTACCCTATATAAACCCTGTTCACAGCCCCCTCCTTGAGTACCCCAGCACTTGCTGTGTAGTATCCCAAATTGAAGCTCACTTGCCCTGATTAAAGACCTCAACTTTGTTGTACTGACTGTTTTCATTTAAATTCATATTGACACTAGCTTTTATATATGCTTTAAAGTCTGCAAAGCACTGTACATATGCCTCATAATAACCTTGCAAGGTAGGGGCTTTTGTTATTCCCTTTTTACAGGTGAGGAAACTGAGGTTGAAATAAGTTGAGTTCCCAGGATCACTTAGCTAGTAAGGTTCTAGGGGCAGTAATCTAGTGAGACAAGATTTGAATTCTTCAATCTACCACTCTTGTCCACTGTACCTTCTCTATAACTCCATTAAGACTCAGAATATTCATGTTTTCTCATTGGAAATTAAAAGGTAAAACAAAATAAATTCTACCAAAATCCATTACAATGATGAATAAAATAGCATAAAGAAGCTATATATAAATAAAATAGTTCAAAAATTATGAAATATATGAGTATATAGACTTATTCATAAGTATATATGTACATACACACATTCTTAGTATAAATACACAGAAGTAAAAAAATAAGCATAAAATAGTTTAAAAAGACAATCTACTTAGGTATGTAATAACTGTTACAATTTCCAATATTAATCTTACAAATTTAAAACATTGAGAGAAAAAGGCTCTGGTGCTCTTTCTTCCAAAGGAAGTGCATTGAGTTCTGGGTATTTCTCAGTTTGAGATAGATGAGAAGTGTAAATTTAGGGGCAAAAGCAGTGACTTCACATGTTTATGTTATGCAGACTAGCTATTCACATCTTGTTGAGTATCATCTCTGAATCATGTTTCCTTTTTCAACGAAAGTTAAGTATTATGTTTTGAAAGCTCTCAGTGATGATCAATATCAGCTGATGACTTCAGTATGGAGCAGGACCATATAGACCTTTACAGAAGAAACATCTCATGCTGAGATGATAAGGTTTTGTTCTACTAGATGTAACAGCAAGCACCCCAGCACACCCAGGGCAGCTACTAGCACAGGTTCTTAGATCTGCTTTTCTAAAGGAAAGCAACTCAAAATGGGTTAACAATCTTACTTTAATTAATCAAATACCATTTACCTAG
>JAQQSU010016333.1:0-10962 GCA_028627135.1 Pseudochirops cupreus
CTAGGAGTTTTCTTTTTGGGATTTTTTTCAAGAGGTGATCAGTGAATTCTTTCAAGTTCTATTTTGCCCTCTGGTTCTAAAATATCAGGGCAATTTTCCTTGAGAATTTCTTGAAGGATGATTTCTAGATTCTTTTTTTGATTGTGGCTTTCAGGAAGTCCAATAATTTTTAAATGATCTCTCCTGGATCTATTTTCCAGGTCAGTGGTTTTTCCAATCCACTTTGCCTTTCACATTGCCTTCTATTTTTCCATTTGTTTGGATCTGTTTTATAGTATCTTGATTTCTCATAAAGTCATTAGCCTCCATTTGCTCAATCTAGGAATTATTCTCTTCACTGAGCTTTTGAAATTCTTTTTCCATCTGGCAAATTCGACTTTTTAAGGCATTCTTCTCCTGATTGGCTTTTGGGGCCTCTTTTGCCATTTGAGTTAGTCTATTTTTTAAGGTGTATCTTCTTCAGTCAGGTTGTTGAATCCCTTTTCATGATTTTCTTGCATCATTCTCATTTCTGTTCCCAATTTTTCCTCCACTTCTGTTACTTGATTTTCAAAATCCTCCTTAAGCTCATCTACAGCTTGTAACCAGTTTACATTTTTCTTGGAAGCTTTCGGTGCAGGAATTCTGACTGTGTTGTCTTCCTCCCATTCCATGCTTTGATCCTTTTTGTCCCCAAAAAAGGAATCTAAAGTTGGATTGCTGTGCTTGCTTTGCTTCCTTTGCTTGCTCATGTTGCCACTCAATTACTTGACTTTTGAGCTCTTTACCACAGTAGAACTCTGCTTCCAGAGGGGAGAGCTTTGTCCCAAATTTCTGGGGGTTTTGCAGCTTCCAGAGCTATTAGGGGGTTGCCATCTCTGCTGCCCCCACAAATTCTAGCTCACTGGTCACACACCTCAGGACCACCACCCAAGACTGAGATCCAGATCTAAGCAGATTAAAGCAAGAGCAATTACCCTCTGAATGGTCACTTGGCCCCACTATTATCTATAGGACAGGAGCTCTGAAGCAGCCACATGGAGGTGGCTACAGGGCTGCCACACCTCCACCACTTCTAGCTCCAGGGGCAGGGGCCAGACCCACTCCTCTGTCCCCCCAGTTCCAACAGAGTTTTACACTGACCTCTCACTTTTTCTCTGGCATTTATGGGTTGATAATTCTGGAAACCACCACTGTGGCTGGTGATCCACTCTCCCAAAGTCCACTGCAGCCACTGGTTGGTGCTGCTCTGGGGCTGAAACCACAGGCTCACGCGGGGCTTGGCTCGGCTCCCAGCCTACTGCAATTGACCCTTCCTGCCAGCCTGCCAGGCTGTGTTCAGTGGGAGATTTGTTTATCTCTGTCACTTTGTGGATTTTGTAGCCCTAAAATTTGTTTAGAGTCATATTTTATAGGTATTTGAAGTGGTTATGGGGGGAGCCACCTAAAACATTATTTCTGAGAAGCAGACCATGGGCTTTGCCAAACTCCCTAAAGGGTCTATGACATACTCAAAAGTGAAAAACCCTTGTTCTAGGGAGATGCAATTGGGGCAGGAAGTAGTTGTAAAAAGTAGCCTCTGGCAGCCTAAAGGAGAGACATCTAGTTGCTGAGAGGGGATCTCTCTGCCACTTCTTTTGTACCCCTACTAAAAGGCATCATGAGGGGAGTATCTTCTCCCATTAATGAGCAAGTATTTCTTAAGTGTCTACATCATTGATCATTCTGACTTTTGTTTTGCCGTTGGATTCTGATGACTCTGGAGGAGAGTGAGGTTGATGTTTTTACACAGTACTGCCTCACATAAATCCAATTCACATACAAGTCACAAAGTCATAACTCCCAGGATGTCATTAATCTTCTTCAAGAATGAAAGATGAACCCCAATGTGCCAGGTTGAGCAGCTAGGTGGCCCAGTGGATAGAGTGCTGGGCCTGGAGTCAGGAAGACTCATCTTCCTGAGTTCAAATCCAACCTCAGACACTTCCTAGTTGTGTGGCCCTGGACAAGTCACTGAACCCTGTTTACTTCAGTTCTTCATCTATAAAATGAGCTCGAGAAGAAAATGGCAAACCACTCCTGTATCTCTGCCAAGAAAACTCCAAATGGGGTCACAAAGAGTCAGACACAACTCAACAATGACAACACATGTGCCAGGTGCTAGGGATACAGAAACAATGAATAAAACAATCCCCACTCATGAGAAGCTTACATTCTAACAGGGGAGACAACAAGGACACAGGATAAATGTAAAGAGAAAAAACAGAAAATAACAGCATCACAAAAAGCTCAAGACAAGAGGGTGATTGATAGAGTCAAAGGCTACTGAGAAGCCAACAAGGATGAGAACTGAGAATGTCATTAGATCTAGCAATTAAGACATCATAGACAACTTTGAAGACAGAAGTCTTAATTGAATGAAGAGACTGGAAGCTGAACTACACAGGGTTTAAAAGAGAAGGAGAGGAGGTGGCAAGGAAGCACTGGGTATAAATGGCTAGGGTTAGTTAAGTGTATATGCATGTACCATACGCAGATAACAAGCAGGATGAACTCAAGGATCCTAGTGCAAAGAAGCCAATTTGATTTGAGAGTTATCACCGAGACTTGCTGAGATGAGACACATGACTAGGCAAAGGCTCTTGATGAGTGTATCTTGTTCAAAAGAAACAGGATCAATCAAAGAGGGGAGGAGTATATTGTAGAGTAGCACTGCATAGTAAGTACATGTACTCATGAGGGAAAGACCAGGAACCAGAAGGGAGAAATATGGAGGATGGAGACCACTGGGGTGGAGGCAGAAATACAAATGATATTATCATAGACTATGCCACAAACAGAAAGGAGAAATAGATGAGTAGTTTCAGAAGCAGCTCACAAGAGGCAAGATATGATACTGGTGATAGATAAGTTAGTACTAATGAATATTGATGGATGAAAAAAAGGAGCTTAGCAAAGAGGCTATAGCAATACAGGAAAGTCAGACATAATCTAGGCATATGTCCTAGATTTGGGGAGAGAAAATTTCAAAGAATCCAGAGAAATCACAGGTAGGATGCCATTCTCCAAAGGAAGTGAGCCCAGGGAAACTCTCAAGAATGAAATTCTGAATAAACAAAGTGTAGCAATTCTGATATAGAGGAAAAGGAGAGACTAGTGTAGATGCATAGAGAATTCATTAACTAATTTAGATTTTACAAATCTTTCACAAAAAATAAGACTGCCTTCCCTTGGAAAGTTTATATAGCATCCCAACTTGTACTCAGATTTATCCCTAGAAGGTGGCTGCTGCTGTGAGTTTTAGGAGACAACCCTACTGAACTGCACTCCTAACTGTAACAAGCTCCCACCAGTGTGCTTTCCATTAACAGTAAACCATTAGACTCATTAAGATTTAGCAAAAACATTTATTCAAATGACAGTAATTCATCATCATCATAGTCCTTATATAGCATTTAGGATTTGCAAAGCACTTTACGTGTTTTCTTGTTTGATCCATGCAGTAACCCTGTGAGGTAGGTGCTATTATCTCCATTTTATAGAGGAAGAGGTTAAGTGACTAGCCTAGGGTCATACAACTAGCAAGTGTCTGAATTCAAGTATTCCTGATTCCAAGACCAGAATTCTACTCACCATGCCACATAGCTGCCTCTAATTACAAAATGCCACCCCTCAACTCCTAACTTTGTGAGGTGTGAGAGAATATCTCCCTCAAAGAGAAACAGCATACACAGAAAGAGTGGAGTCAAATTTAGAGGACATTGGTAGTGAGACAAACCCTCAGAATCTGATGCATGTGTGGCAAAGACAACTCATATTTGCTGGTATTGCTGGGAATAGAAGAGTTTTCTGTCTTTACAGAATCCTAGTTCATTTCCTCTTGGGGGCAATATCTCAGCAACACAGATCATTCAGCCAAGTTTCCAGGATCAACGCCCCTGTCTATTTTGACTCTGTTCTCTCTGTAGGCTGTCAGTCACTTCATCCCTCATATAACTGTCTCTATATGTGTCTCTATTGCCCACTATGTTCTATGTTTTCCTGCTGGTTCGGTACCTCCCTTTCAAAGCTACATGGCTAATGTAATAGGGTGAGGCGGCAGTTCAGAAAGAGAAATGATCTTTTATTACAAGTCTTAGCTAGTTAAAGTCACTGAGATATGACTAATTTCTTTGCTCAGCCAATCATATCATTACTTTCTTGAGTATTCAAACTTCAGAAAGCAACCACAGAGAATTAAACTTTACGAAAACTTCATGTGTGCCTACAAACTCTGACCACATCAATTAAATGTGGTTAGGAAGTGAATCACATCCCTCTTCCCTTATATTTGCAAAGTAAATCATAGAGACTAAGTACTGACTCTTAAAGAAGGAGGAAAAACAACGAGAAAGAAGTAAATAGAAGGGGAAAATTCTCTTTTCACCTCTTTCCCCTCAGCTGTAGGGGTCTCTTCTCTACGCAGTTCCCAAATTGCAGACTTAACAATAATAATCTTAAATGCAAGTGCATTAAACTCAATAAAATAAAAGAGAAAGACAAAAATGAATAAGAAAATAAAACCAAGGAGTTTTCTGCACACAAGAAATATGTGGAACTATAAAGGCAATATGGAGCAAAAATGGAGGATTAGAACAAATTTTGCTTTGCTTCAAGTGATTCCAGCAATTGTAATTAATATTACAAAGTTGTGTTAGTATAACAGCAAGATAAATAAGAAAACAGAGAACTTCAACAATCTCTGAAAAAAATTAAATTCAAAAGGCATGTCAGTTTCTGAATAAGACTACTAAAATATAAATATTTCTCAGTGTCATATGATATCTTTACAAAAATTGATAACGTATAAAAACATAAAAACACAGAAATATTAAACATATTCCTTATAGACTAGACTGGAGTCAGAGTAATTAATAAAGGAAATATAAGCAAATGATGAAGACTTAAATGGAAAATTGACATTCTAAATGACAAGATAAAAAAACCAAGTCACAGAAACAATAATTAGCTATGTTAGAGAATGATAACACACAACATACCAAAATTCATGAAATGTGGTTAATACATTTTCAAAGGAAAAATTACATCTCTGAAAATATACATCAAAATGTCAAGGACCTATGATTTTGTCAGGGTGGGAACTTCCAATGTGGGGACTCCGTCTATTGACATATATCACAATCCATCCATGATTCAGAGTTACCTGAAGTAACATATGTTAACAAAATAGAAGGAATGAAAAGTAAATGAACATTTTTTGAAACTCGAAAAATCAACAAATTAATAATCCCAAAACAAGCACATACACCAAGAAAATTTCTTGAAATCTAAAGGAGAAATATCTAAAATGAAACATAAAGAGCATAGACCTGATCATGAGAACAAAGAACCAGATTTTAAGACTAAAAAAATCAATAAAACTGGCTATTTTGATTTGGAGAGAAAAAGAAAAATCAAGTTACTAAAATCGAAGTGAACAAGATTGATTCCAAATCATAAATGAAATAAAGAGAATTACCAGGATTTTTTTTCATAGTAAAATGTCAAAAAACAAAAAAATTAAAGTAAATGGGTAATTAGCTATGAAAGATAGTATAACCAAATTAATAAAATATATAATTATGCTAATCAAACTGCAAAAGAGTCACTTGGTACAAGTGGACAAAACAAAAACAAAACTCATATGTATCAACAAAAAGCCTGGAATGTAAACAGAAAGAATGACAAAAGGTAGGCTTGCAAAGGGCCTAGTCTTACAGGTTTTCACATGATATCGTTGCCCCGCTGTGATGAGTAACTCATTTTAAGCCCAGAAGGCAATATAATTGGCCCTAAGTCCCATGTAATCGCTCTTCTTAGGAAGTTCAGAAAGGATGAAAAATTATGAATTCAATCACAATTTCTCTGAGCCCAATTCGGAAAATTCCTAACATTTAGGCAGAGATTATTTTCTCTACCTGACTTTACATCTATTGTTGTCTCCAGCTAACCTCTGGCTTCTTTGTGGTGGAGGCTAAATTCCTTTACTGGAAATAGATGGATGTTGTTTGTCCTTAATTTTGAAGAGGACCAGTGACATCACAGGGTGATATTTTGACTTGTTCATGCACTGGATTTAAGTGAAGCAGAGCCACACAAAGTCATCAGCCTCACTGTCTTCCAAAGTCAAGGAAGTCCAGCTTTAAGACAAAAATCAGGATGATTGGCAATGGCCAGGGATGCAGTGGATGATGACCTTGGCATCCCTTCAATGTCTGACCAAGCTCTAAGTACTCCACAGAGTCTACTTCAGTTGCCTTCATGGCCATTGGAATATATAGTTCTCATCCATCCATTCCATCTGAGGGGAAGTCTTCACATGCTTGGGGTAGACATCCTCCTAAATCATCAACGGGTTTGAGGCCTCTCACCCTGCTTTAGTACATCTGCTGAGATAGTTGTAGCCAGGTGTGGCTGCTGCCCATGCTATACAGCTTCTTGGAGACTCAGAGTTGGGTGAATCTGGGGGACATCAAAGGTGAATGAGCAGGTATGAAAAGGGCTCAACAGGCCCTCACACCAGAGTTGCTAGTCCTCTCTAAACCCTACACACCTAGCAAGTAATAGGATAGCATATCCATAGGCACCTTAGAGTTTGGATAGTCACCAAGTGCTTATGGCTGTGTCGGGATCCTCATTAGGAAAAACTTAAGTGGGATAGGGTTGAATACATCAGACTTACAAACCCACTCTTCCATAGTAATCATCAAAGTTCCTTAGTGCTGTTTGAAAATATCAGTGGATCAGTGGAACAGAATGGATCAGCAATACCTAGAAGCAAATGAACCTGGTAATCCAGTGTCCGATAAACTGACTCTCTGTTGGACAAGAATTCCTAGGAAAACTAGAGAGCAGTTTGCCAAAAAGTAGGTTTATTAGGGCAATTAGGAGCATACATAGAGGGTATGGGTGTGAATTCACTATGGGGATGATATTAAAAAATATTAAAGGGTGAAAAAGAAGATTGCACTGGGAGAAGAAGGAAGGGAGACACTGAATGGGGGTAAATTATCTCACATAAAAGAGGCAAGAAAGGACTATTACAGGGAGGAAAAGATAGGGGGTGGGGTGGCAATGTTTGAACCTCACTCTCACCAGAATTGGCTCAAAGAGGGAATGACACACACACTCAGTTGGGTATAGAAATCTATCTTACCCTATAAGGAAATCAAAAGGGATGGGGACAAGAGAAGTGTGGGTATATCGGGGTGGGGACTGATAGAAGGGAAAGTAGATTGGGGGAGGCAGTGGTCAGAAGAAAAACATTTGTGGGGCGGCTCGGTGGCACAGTGAATAGAGCACCAGCTCTGGAGTCAGAGGACCTGAGTTCAAATCCGGCCTCAGAAACTTAATACTTACTGGCCGTGTGACTTTGGACAAGTCACTTAACACCATTTGCCCTGCCTTCTTGCCTCCAAAAAAAAAAAAAGCAAAAAAAAAAAACAACCTAGAAGAACACTAGGAGGGACAGGGTGAAAGGTAAAAGAGAGAGAAGGATTAACAAGGGAAAATGGATGGAGGGAAACACACAGTTATCATAACTATAAATATGAATGGGATGAACTCACCCATAAAATGGAAGCAGATAGGAGAATGGATTAAAGACCAGAATCCTATAAATATGCCATTTAAAAGAAACCATTTGAAACACAGAGACACACACAGAGTAAAGGTAAGGGGCTGGAGCAGACTCTATTATGTTTTAGTTAAAGTGAAAAAAAAAAGCAGGGGTAGCAATCATGATCTCAGACAAAGCAAAGGCAAAAAGTAGATTAATTAAATGAAACAGAATAATTAAAAGAGATAAGGAAGGAAATTATATTTTGCTAATAGATGATGATGTAATAGCAATACAAAACATACATGCACAAAATAGTATAGCATCTGCATTTTTAAAGGAGAAGTTAAATGAGTTGCAGGAAGAAATAGACAGTAAAACTATGCTAGTGGGGGCCCTCAACTTTCCTCTCTCAGAATTAAGAAAATCTAATCACAAAATAAATAAGAAAGAAGTCAAGGAGGTAAATAGAATTAGTTAAATATGATAGACGTCTGGAGAAAATTGAATGGGAATAGAAAGGAATATACCTTTTTCTCATCTATGCATGACACCTACAGAAAAAAACTGGCTGTGTAGTAGGGCATAATAACCTCACAACCAGATGCAGAAAAACAGAAATGTTAAATGCATCTTTTCAGATTATAATACAATAAAAATCTTATTCAATAAAGGGCAGTGGAAAGAGAGATTAAAAATTAATTGGAAACTAAATAATTTAATCCTAAAGAATAAGTGGATCAAAGAACAAATTACAAAAACAATCAACAATTTTATTAAAGAGAATGACCCTCCTTTTTTTAAAAAAAAGTGTTATATTTTTCCCCAGTTACATGTAAAAACAATCTTTTAATATTCATTGTTGAAAAATGACAGCCACCTCCAGAGGAAAAAGTCGTGGTATCTGAATACAGATCAAAGCATAATAGTTTTCACTTACTTTTCTTTTTTTCTTGAGTTTTCTTACATGAAATGACTAATATGGAAATGTTTTGCATGATTGTATACGTGTAACCTATATCAGATTGTTTACAGTCTCAGAGAGGGAGGAGGGAAAGAGGGGAGGGACAGAATTTAGAAGCCGAAACTTAAAAAAAAAAGACTATTTAAAAAGTAGGGTTAGTACAGCATCTACAACGGATGCTCCAAATGGATAAACTACCTAAATACAAAAGGCCACATTATTTTTTTTTAAGTTAGAGACAAAAAGTCAGTATCTTTTAGAACTTTTCTTAGTGGGAGAATTCATAGCTTTATACAATGATGAAGGAAATCACAAAAAACAAAATTCACAATGCCCTTCATTTTTAAATCTTTCAAGACTCTTAGGAAGTGACCTGGGACAGTCAGAAGGTCAGTAATTTGCCCACATTCACATGTGTGTCAAAGGCAGAACTGAAACCTTGTTCCTCCTGGCTCCAAGACCAGCCTTCCTTTAACTACTTGTCACTTAAATGTATCTGATTTTTTAAAAGTTTGATATCCAAGATATGAATGGAATTAATAAAAATGTACAAGAATAAAGACAATTGAGTGGTATAGTAGACAGAGCTTTGGACCTGGAATCAGGAAGACAAGAGTTCAAATCCAGCCCCAAGTGACCCTGGGCAAGTCACTTCACCCTGTTTGCCTCAGTTTCCTCATCTGTAAAATGAGCTGGAGCAGGAAATGGCAAACCACTCCAGTACCTCTGCCAAGAAAAGTCCAAATGGGGTCACAGAGAATTGATCACGACTGACCAACAACAATATAATAATAATAATTATTATTAAGACTAAGAACTACTCCTCAATAGATAAGTGACAAAATGATTTTGAAAAGAAGAGATGCAAGCTATCAGTGACCGTGGGGAAAAAGATACAAATTCAGTTCCACATATCTTATCTCCTACCAGTCTTGTCATTTCTTCCTTCACAACATCTATCCTGCTATGTCTCCCTTTTTTTAAAAATTAGGCTGCATTCTCAGTTTGAGTCAGTAGGATATGGTGGCTGAGAAAGATAACGAAACCCAAATGTTATTGAAAGCCCAGTCCCAAAGCCTATTGGGGTGAGTCTCATCCCTGCCACTTCTCCAACTCCAAATGGCACCTGTTTGTTATTCATCTGTAACATGAACTGGAGAAGGAAATGCATGCAGGGACAGAGCATTGATCTCCACCAATGAACAGGAAGTCTCATACCAATGGACTTTGGGACTGGGATTATGTTGCATTAAAAGGACATCTTGTCCAAGAACAGGGTAGTCACAATCCGGTAGTCTCTGCCTTGGTCATACCACACCCCAAATTCTATGCTCCATTCTGAGCACCATAATTTTAGGAGGACACTACTCACGGGAGAGTTTCCAGAGGAGGGCAATTAGGTTGGGGAATAGCCTGGAATCCGAGTCATATGAGTGTAACAAGCCTCTGAAGCACTTGTCCCAGTTCTCATTGGCGATGAATGATGAGTGGTTCCCAAAGCTGGGTGAGCTAAACCTCTCCTTCAGGGTTCTAGAATATCCTTGAGGGGTTAGGAGTATCTTTCTCTAATGCTATTGGCTCAAACCCTGATTCCCATGCATTTTCCTCAATATCAACGGCCAGTGATTAGAGCCCTGCTATCATTTAACTAATCAGCAATATCTAGCTTTCGCAAAGAGATGTTTAAGAAGATGGCAAGAACGTAACCACCATTTCTTCCCCTCACCTGATGGTACACTCTCTTCTATAGCTACAGCCTAGGTCCCTTCGAGGGGCAGGCTCAAACTTGAATTAGCTCCTGCATAGCATTCATCCCATCAATGTCACTTCCAAATTTGACATAGCCAATGGGTAAACTGCTGTTGCTCCCTCTTGACTGCCTTCTATCTGTGCTGGATCAAACAGGACTTCGCTCCTTGGCATCTCAGCTGGCATGGACTCTGGCTCTTGGACCTCTAGTGGTTTTTCATTCTGACCTTTTGAAGCTCACAAGATCATTATTGTTCAGTCATTTTGGTTCTATCTGACTCTTCCTAACCCCATTTGGGGTTTTCTTAGCAAAGATGTTGGAGTGGCTTGCCATTTCCTTCTCCATTTCATTTTACAGATGAGTAACTAAGACAAACAAATGGGGTTAAGTGACTTGCCCAGGGTCACACAGCTAGTAAGTGTTTGAGGCTGAGTTTAAACTCATGAAGGAAGGGAGGGAAGGAGGGAAGGAGGGAGGGAGGGAGGAAGGAAGGAAGGAAGGAAGGAAGGAAGGAAGAAAGAAAGAAAGAAAGAAAGAAAGAAAGAAGGAAAGGAAGAAAGGAAGAAGGAAAGGAAGAAAGGAAGAAGGAAAGGAAGAAAGAAAGAAAGAAAGGAAGAAAGGAAGAAAGAAAGGAAGGAAGAAAGGAAGAAAGAAAGAAAGGAAGAAAGAAAG
>JAQQSU010016334.1:0-10961 GCA_028627135.1 Pseudochirops cupreus
ATATTATATACATATGTAGCATACATCTACATACCATATACATAATATACACATGTATGTAATGTGAGTATATTATAAAAATAGTGTACATTTATACATTATATGCATTGTAAATTACATGTGCTCATATAATGTGTATATTGGTGTGGATGTGGGTATGTATGTATAATTAAAACTTTGGGGGATACCTTTATGTATACCGAAAATTTTTGCTGAAATCTAGTAATATATTTGAAAAAAGGTAGACTCTATAGTGAGAAAACCTGGGTTTCAGGTTTGTATGAGGGAGAAACTCCTATGTCCTTTCCTTTAGTAATGCATGACTTTCTTTCCAAACATCACTTCCCCATTCCTTTATGGCAAAGCTGTCTTACAAACTTATATCATTTCAGAGGCATGAGTTTCCCTTCAAACCCAGTGTGCAAATATGTTTAAAATTCAAGTTTAATCATTTCTGGGTGGTTGTGGTAGTTGCTATTACTGTCAAAGATTTGCTCACATTTCAAGGAAATAAGATCCCCGAGAACATTTTATTTCCTCTCTCTAATAAACTCCCATCTCAGTTAAATACGAGGCTCTTGAACCCTTAACTAGAAAGTTCTGGCAAGGTAACAAGTCCTGGGTAATTTAAAGCCCATTCCCTTTGAATCTCTTCCCTTCCTTCCCAGACTCTCACATTCATTCAAGTATGAAGATTTGACACATATTCACATTGATGACTATAGCGTCAAACATGAGAAAGCCAAAAACAATTCTCAGCAATGGCTGTGTGTTTATGTGTTTATACACACTCATATGGGGCCACTAGGAGGTACAGTGGATAGAGTGCCAGGCCTGAAGTCAGAAGATTCATCATCCTGAGTTCAAATCTGACCTCAGACACTTACTAGTTGTGTGATCCTGGGCAAACCCTGTTTGCCTCAGTTCCTCATCTGAAAATGAGTTAAAGAAGGAAATGGTAAACTAGTCTAGTATCTCTGCCAAGAAAAACCTGAGGTCACGTAGAGTCAGAAGTGACTAAACAACAACAAAATGCACTCATATATTGAGATGATTCGCTTCTCCTTTTTTGGTGTTATTTTTATCCTGTTTTATCCCTCCTGAATAATCCTTATATTTAAATTTTCCCTTTTACTTAGATTCCATCTTGATGACAACTATGACTTAAAGACCTGAATTAAACATCTCCAAAAATCCTTTGCCAATTCTGTTCATTTTTGAACTTTTTTCTGTAAGTTATACATTTAGCTCCACTTATCTGCGAAATCAGCTCAATTGTTTTGCCTTTTACTTTTACTATTGTGTGTATATACATACATACATATGCCCACATAGATATGTATATGTGTGTAACATATAGAACGTGTAAAAAAAAACCCACTCATTCAAGCAGATTGAGTAGAGAAATAGACCAGATAATGGGCAGGACAAAAAGCTACATTTTTCCATTCCACATATCATATATATTTACCATTCCCAGAAGTGGCAAAGGAATAGAGCAAACATGATGTCTGATTTCTCTCTCAGTATCTTTAATTCCCATCTAAACCAGACCATTTTGAAAAATCATTGTTTATAAATTATTGATGACTCCATTTGTTTAGATGCTATTCTGGGGTCCACTGAGATAATCGTTAAACTGGGAGGTTATTGATCCATGGAAAAGAGAGATTGAATCAATTTCAGAATAAAATAAATGAAGAAGCCTAATCTTTGCCATTTGATGAATTTCAATAGGGAGTCAAGTTATTTCTATTCAATGTTAACAGAGACATATTTTTTTTCCAAAGTTGCTGATAGAGTATGTTTTTATGACAAAATTGACACTATCATCTGACTTCAGTCAAATAAATCTAGGGATCTATGGAGGAAAGGGAAAGTAAGAGGGATTCATGGAGAGAGAGTTAGGACCACACCATAATGGCCTGAGGCTGACAAATGAATTTAACTTATTTTCTTGACACCTATCCTCTCACTGATGTGGCTGACTGGCCCATTTCCAGTTGATCAACACTAAAGGGAAATGAGTGAGTGTAAGGTCATTAAAATATAAAATTTATATTTGAAATTCTTTCAAGTTTTAGATTTGAATATTTAAAATACTTGATGTAAGACCAGAGTGTTAACAAATTTCAGGGTGTCAATGATCTTGGCAGAGAAAAAATACATCTTTATTTTCATCACTCTCTGAGACTTAGCATTTCCTTCAATCATTTGAAAATATTATTTGAAGGAGTCTACAGCTTTCACCAAACTGCAAAAATGGACCACAACTCAAAGGTTAAGAAGCCTCAGTCTGGAATAAGAAAATTCATATAGCTGCTCTTGCCTTAAGTGATCTTTTATCTGGCCAAATCAATTCATTAGAAGTTATCACAGCTTTTACTGTTTGCTTAAAAAGACAACCTGGGATAGGTAAGAGAAGAACAGTTAAGTTAAAAGGGCTGCTCTTTTCAAATGTGAACTTTTTGTTAATTGAAAGAATCAGGGAAAAAAAAGGATAAATGTGAAGGTAACATTAAACAAGTGGTACAGAGAGAAAAGACAATTACTCAGGGCAAAAAGGGCTACTTTTCCCCATTTTCCCACATTTGATTTGTATATGACTAACTTGAGAACTTTGAACCTAGGAAGCTCTGAGCCAAAGAAATATTTGGTGACTATGGCTCAAATGCACACACACACACACACACACACACACACACACACACACACACACACACACACGATAGCTAGCTAGCTAGCTAGCTGGATAGATAGATAGATAGATAGATAGATAGATAGATAGATAGATAGGTGTGTGTGTTTAAGAAATGTAGATTTTGGTCTATCACCATGTGACAGAATGGCTTCATTTAACTGAAGATTCTCAGCTACGGAGTAATTGAGGTGGTTGAGAACTCAGAACAGATCAGAGCTGAGAATTCAGGAGTGCTCAAGAACTTAGAGAAGAACTGATCTCAGGAGAGACCTCTACTTGTTTCTGGGAAGAGTCCTCAAAATTTAGACTATAAAATCCAGGTGGAGGACAAAAGGGCCATCCCTTTCCCTGCACTGTTGTCTAATGTTTGAAAAGTGGAACCCCATCAGAACCTAGTCAAAAGAGCAAACTTGGAAAAGATCTTTTTTTTGGTGAAAGAGTAATATAATACCTTAGAAGCCAGAAGAGAAGCAACTTGAGTAGAGTGGTGTAATGTTAATGGAATAGGAAGATCTTCCCTGTCCATTAATAGGCCTATATGACCTGCTTTGAACTCTGGTCTGTGATACAGCCTGAGTCCCATGGAGCCTGAGTAACATGGAGCCTGAGTCCCATGGAGCTCAGTGTGGGAGGAGCTTGCCCAATGCATCAGACAGTGCAGCTGAAACAGAATAGGAGAGGCAGAGCAAAGAGCAAAGGAAGGAACTTGCCTAGGGGAACTTGTTTATGGGGAGGCAGAAGGCTTAATGCCAGCACTTCCTGGATTAGTGGTGAATACCTTGATAAATCTTATTTCCTGGTATCCTAATGGTGATGTTCCAAATAAATATTTTGGTTTTTACTCCGAGGAAAAAAATTTATTATATTTTGTGAATCTTCCCTGGAAATACATATACATATTCATAGCAGCTGCTATGGATATTGCATTGGGGTTACAAGTGGAAAAGTGACCTATCATTAATTTTTTTATGTGGATAGTTCCTGAGGAAAACAAAGGACATCAAGGCCTGTGATCCTGCATGGTGCCCCAGAAACATGGGTCTTTGCTCATGTTCCCCTCTGCTTGGTTCTGAAAGTTTGTGTGCATTCACTATCACCACCATGCCTATAAACACAAACAAACAAAAAAAGCCTAGATATTGTATTTCAAGAAACTATTTTTTAAAATTGTCTATATCTCTTAGACATAGAGAACAAAGTAGAACTACATAACTCCTGAAAAAAATGACAAAAATGAAAATTCCCAGGAATAATATAACCAAATTTCAGAGATTCTAGGTAAAGGAAAAGAAAACTGCAAATAGCCAGAATCGTATTCTCCCAAGTACTGAGTAGCCACTGTCTGTATCACACAAGATTTAGAAGTCATGATGTTAAAGGAGTGGAAAACTTGGAATTTGATAATTCAAAAGATAAATAAAATAGGCTTACAACACAGAATGACTTGCCCAATAAAACTAAGTATTATCTAATAGAGAAAAAAATGGATTTTTAATGAAATGAAGGGCTTCTAAGCATTTGTGATGGAAAAACAAAACATAACTGAGTAGAAAATTTAAAATACAAATGCTGGAGACAAGGGAAACAAAAAAAGGTAAGCATGAACAAGAAATCAGATTGAACTAAACAAAATCACATAATTTATATTCTAATATAGGGAGGTGATACATGTATCCCCTCAGAATTCTATTATCATTACGGGTCATAGAAGAGATTCAATTAGACAGAAGGTCTCAGAGTATTTGCAATGTTTCAACAATCTTTAAAAAAACAGAATGGAAAGGAAGGGAAAAGGATTACACTTTGGAGTTGGATAAGGAGGAAGAACCTCACTCTCGCCTGAACTGATCAAAGGAGTGAAGAACACACACAGTTGAGTACAGAAATGTATTTTTATTCAACAGGAAAACAGGAAGAAAAGGGGAGAATACATATAGTTGGTATTTTATTCAACAGGGAAATAAGGAAAGAAAAACAAAGGAAAGGGGAATAAGAGGTAATGGAGATTAATGGAGAAGCTAGTCTTAAGCAAAACAAACTCTTAACAAAATGGAAAACAGAGAGATGAAATTATTTATTTATTCATTTTATAGATATACACATATATATGTATGTGTATGTATGTATATACATATATATACACACACAATATATATATGTATATGTATATGTATATATATGTATGTGTATACACACACACACACACACAATAGAATGGGATGGAGGTAAACACACCGCTCAGTGTCATATCTGTGGATGCGAATGTGATGGAAGAAGGTAGCAGAATGGATTACAAAGCAGAATCTAACAGTATTTTGTTTATAATAAAAATACTTAAAACATAAAGCAACAAATGGGTTTAATGATCTAGAAGAAAATCTATTATGCTTCACCTGTAGTAAAAAATGTAAGGGTAGTAATTATGATTTCAGACAAGGCAACACCAAACATGGTCCTGGTTTAAAAAATAAACAAGGAAATTATATTTTAATTAAAGGTACCATAGACATTGAGATAATACCAGTGTTAAACATAGGCGCAAAATGGCATACTAACTTTAATTCTTAAAGGAAATGTTAAATGGGTTACATGGAGAAATAGAAAGTAAAATTATAATAGTGGGGTACCTAAATTTACCTAGGTTAAACCTAGATGAACAAAAAAGAAATAAAAATTTTGAATTATTTTCAAAATAGATATGAAATTTCTAGATATAACTGAAAGGGAATAGGAAGGAGTATTCATATTGTTCCACTGTGTACGGCACCTTTACAGAAACTGACCATGTACTAGGGCATAAAAACTCCACAAACAAATGCAAAAAAGCAGAAATATTAAATGCATATGGTATGGATCATAACACAATATAAATTGTGTTTAAGTGCCTTGAAGTAAAGATTAAAAACTCATCAGGGACTAAATAACTTAATCCTAAAAATGAGTCAAGGAAAATATTATAAAAAATAATGAAAAACTTTTCATTAAAGATAATGACAAAAATGTAACAACGTACTAAAAAGTATGTGATGTAGTCAAAGTAGTACTTAGATTTATATTTCTAAATGTTTTCATCAACAAAAGAGAAAGTAGAATACACTGAATTGAAAAACCAACAATAAAAAAACAAAAAACACCAAATAGAAATCCTGATTATTTAAAAAAAAAAAAGAAATTATCAACATTGGAAGCAAAAAAAACCAAAACTATTGATTTAATAAACAAAACTAGGAGCTGGCTTAAAAAAATAAAATTATCATTTTCTAAAAATCATTAGCTAACTTGATTTTTTTTAAAGAAGATGATCTATTTAAGGAACGTCTACAATGGCATCCTATGAAGAGAGAAGACTGTTAATATCTGTGAAGCTATTACATATTAGTAAGCTGTTCATTGAGCCTGTGGTAGCATTTTGCAGACGATGTTTTAGAATGGATGCTTTAAAAAGCTGGAGAGGGATTGTACTGGAATGATTTTTTTTTCTTGATTTTCTTCTAAAATTTGGGAAGTGATGAATATACACATATGCATATGTGCATGAAAACAAGATAATGAGAAGTATTTAAAGTAATGTGGACCATACATTGTCACTATTCTTAACAGTAACTT
This sequence comes from Pseudochirops cupreus, assembly GCA_028627135.1. Classification (NCBI taxonomy): domain Eukaryota; kingdom Metazoa; phylum Chordata; class Mammalia; order Diprotodontia; family Pseudocheiridae; genus Pseudochirops; species Pseudochirops cupreus. The sequence goes on from JAQQSU010016334.1 coordinate 6,308, forward strand.
CTGCTTCTATGAAATTTTATTGAATTTTTAAAAATAGTTCCATAAACATATGCTAGTTTAATACAAGTATACAGTTTATAACATGCCTTCCTCAGAACAATTCTGTGTAATAGATAATTAGAATTATTCCCATTTTACAAGGCTTAGAGTGGTTAAAAAAATTATATAAGTGTTAGAATCGGCATTTAAAAAGAATCACGCCTTCCAACTCCAAATTCTGCGCAACTTGCATAATCCAGCCCGATGACAGGATATCCTAGTCCTTGATTAGATACCATAAGCCTGTTATAGAATTCTAGTATCCCCCAAAACACAAAGAAATGAGTCCTATTTTAATAAGAGTAATAGTTTACATGTAGATAGCATTTAATGATTACAGAACACCTTCACATTGACTATCTTTTTTCAATCCTATGAGATAAGTAACACAAGTATGCTAGATCCATTTATAAATGATGAAAGTGAGACCAAGCAGTTATAAGTCTTCTGATTAAAGACTCAATTATCTTTCTACAACACACTGCTTCTAGTAATGCAAATATCGGAGTATATGTGTGCAATTTAATGTCAAAGTAGTAATACTACTAAAGTATTACACAGCATCCAAAAAAAAAAAAGGTTATTCTTGTCTGAAAAAGAGGCATATGATTCATAGCAAGGAAAGGATAGTCCTATTGTATTATATTCTGGTCAAATCATATCTGTAACACTGTGTATAGTTTGGGATACCATGCTTTCAGAAAAACCTCAACAAGATGGAGAACATCCAGAAGAGGACCACCAAAATGTTTAGAGGACTTGCTAACATTCCATAAGAGGATTGATCAAAAGAAACAGTGGTATACAACTTTGAGAAAAGACTTAAGAAAGACATACAGCACAAATATTGAAGAGCTTTAAAAAGGAAATGGGTTTCTTCTTACTGGAGCTATTCTGAAGTAAACAAGATGATGAGAAAGTAGGTTCTCCCTTATAAGAGGTATTTGATAAAAAGACAGCATGAGCATCCTTCAGGTATTTTGGAGAGAGGATTCTTGTTCAAGCAGACACCCCACCTTCCAATTCTTACTTAGATTTTGTGACTCTAAATTCTTAGTATGATATTGGAGAGAGAAAAAAAAGAAACCTTCAAATTGCCTTTGACCAAGGACAGAAATGAATTAAAAAGCTATCTTTGCAGTTTTTACATAAATAGATCCAATGAGTCTCAAAATGAAGGCATCTCCTATTGCTTTATAAAGAGAAAGAAAACACATCCATAGCAGATTTCTTCCATCCAGCACCTTTCTTGAGTTCCAACAGAGCCTCGTGGTATTTCCAAAAATGTCTCTTGAAATACATTCCAAAACCAATAGAACTGGACTGTCCTTGTAAATGTTCACCTCTATGACTGTTATGGAGAAGTCCTGGCAGGCAAACTCAGACACTGCACAATACAGACAAATGGTGAACTAGAATCCAGCATGCATATTTATCCATCATAAAGGTTATTCCTAGCTCTTCATAGATAAAATGAAAGGTACAATGAAGGAAAGAATCTGGGAAAAACTGAAATCTCCTCCTTATTTCTGGTGTCTCTCATCTCCCCTTTTTGTAACCTAAGCTTGGGAATCCTATCTCTTGTCTACAGAGATCAAAAGTCATTTATTATACCTAGACTCCAAAATTCCCCCTTTCTAGATCAAAACTCCCCATCTTTCCATTAACTCATCAAAAACTATTGCAAGTGGCAGCTAGGTGGCACAATGGATAGAGCACCGGACCTGGAATCAGAAGGACTTGAGTTCAAATCCGACCTCAGACACTTATGAACTATGTGACCCTCGGCAAGTCATTTAACTTCAAATTTTAGTTGAATTGCTTCAATTACTTCAAAACAACATCCAACAACAAAACTCCTATAAAGAAGAATGACATAACTATTAGTAAGAGACAGATGATTAACTACTTTGGTTTAAAGACTGACTTTGTGAAGAATACTTTCATTATAAAAGAGAGTATGTAATCAGCCTATAAAGGTAGACTATCAGGAAGCCAGTGTGATGAATGCTTTGGGGATAGAGAAATGATTCTTTCAGTCACTCAGGTTTGAAACCTTGAAGTCATCTCCTATTCCTCCCTCCCTATCACCCCCCACATCCAATAAGCTGCCAAATGGGCAACATAATACCATGGAAAGAGTAGGAGCTCATGAGCCATAAGAGCTGGGTTCAAATCAACTTTGATGTTTATTTCTTCTGTGACCATGGGCAAATCACTACCCACTCTGGGCCTCCTTCTTTTCCCCACTGTAAAATCAAGTGGTTACAGAAAACTACTGGGTAAATAGAAAGAAATATCATAAAACAACTAAAAAATGAATGTTGCAAAATTACAAATAAATAAAAATAAACATGATCCCAAAAAACATATGAGAAAAAAATATCCCACTACTCCTTGGTAGAGCAAGGTACACATATATGGAACCACCACATGTATTTTCAGATGTTTTTGATGTATTGAAATATTTTGCTGATTTTTTCCCCTCTTCCTATTTTTTTAAAATACAAAATGCTTTAGGGGCAGCTAGGTGGTATAGTGAAGAGAGCACCAGCCCTGGAGTCAGGAGGACCTGAGTTCAAATCCGGCCTCAGACACTTAACACTTGCTAGCTGTGTGACCTTGGGCAAGTCACTTAACCCCTATTGCCCTGCCCTCCTCCCTCCAAAAAGCAAAAAAAATAATGCTTTGGTATATGGAATTAGTGGGAGGTAGAAGGAAGATAAAGGGGGAAATTTAGGTGATATAAAAACAAAAGATATTCAAAAAAATTTAAATGAAGTTCTCTTCCAATTCTACTTCTCTGAACCCATGAAGGACTATCCCTTTCTCTCTACTCATATCCAAACCACCCTAGTTTAGGACCACATCACCTCTGATGAGTGTAAGAACTTCATAACTAGTCTCCTTGAATTCACTTTCTCCCAACTTTCAATCCTCCATACAGTTGCCAAATTGATATTCCTAAAATTCAGGCCTGACCATGCTACTCATCCAACTGATAAGTTTTGGTAGCTCTCCATTGTCTTTGGAATAAAGTACAAACTCCTCTACTTAGAATTGAAAATCTTTCACAGTCTAGTCCTGCCACATCTTTCCAGGTTAAGGAAGTAATACATAGGGGATCAAAGCATGCAATGGGAGGAAGACAACACAGTCAGAACTCCTGCACCAAAAGCTTCCAAGAAAAATGAAAGCTGGTTACAATCCACAGAGGAGCTTAAGAAGGATTTTGAAAACCAAATAAGAGAAGTGGAGGAAAAATTGGGGAGAGAAATGAGAATGATGAGAGAAAATCATGAAAAGAGAGTAAACAACCTGACTGAAGAAAATAAATCCTTAAAAAATAGATTAATTCAAACTGGCAAAAGGGGACCAAAAAGCCAATGAGGAGAATAATGCCATAAAAAGTCAAATTTGCCAGAAGGAAAAAGAATCTCAGAAGCTCACTGAGGAGAATAATTCCTCCAGAGTTAGAGTGGAGCAAATGGAAGCAAATGACTTTATGAGAAATCAAGATACTATTAAACAGATCCAAACAAATGAAAAAATGTGAAATATCTCCTTGAAAAAAATCACTGAACTAGAAAATAGAGCCAGGAGAGACAATTTAAAAATCATTGGACTACCTGAAGGCATGATCACAAAAAAAACCTAGAAATCATCCTTCAAGAAATTCTCAAGGAAAATTGTCCTGATATTTTAGAACCAGAGGGCAAAACAGAACTTGAAAGAATTCACCAATCACCTCTTGAAAAAAATACCAAAAAGAAAACTCCTAGGAATGTTATAGCCAGGTTCTAGAGTTCCCAAATCAAAGAGAAAATATTATAAGTTGTCAAGATGAAACAATTTGAATGCTATGGAAACACAATCAGGATAATCCAGGATCTGGCGGCTTCTACATTAAGGCATCAAAGGGCCTGAAATATGATATTCCAGAGATCAAGGGAGCTAGGATTAAATCACCTACCCAGCAAAATTGAGTATAATGTTCCAGGGGAAAGTATGCTCATTCAATGAGGTGGAAGACTTTCAAGCATTCTTGCTGAAAAAAACAGAACTGAATAGAAAATTTGACATTCAAATACAAGAAGCATGAGAAGGTAAATATGGAAAAGAAATTATAAGGAACTTATCAAAGTTGAACTATTTACATGGAAAAACAATAACTGTAACTTATGAAACTTTTATCAGTATGAGGATAGGTGAAGGGAATATAAATGTATACATATACAAATGTATACAAACCCATACGTCTATATAGGAGGGTATATATATGCATATGGATACATATGTGAGTGTGTGCATATATGTGTACATAGAGGGCACAGGTTCAATTTAACAGGAAAGGATGGTATTTTAAAAGCCAAAATTGAGAGGTGGGAGAGAAATAGAATGAGAGGGGACAAGGAGAGACAGAATGGGGTTAAGCATTTCATATAGAAGAGGCAAGAGGTCACTGTTACAATGGAGGCAAAGAATAGGAAGGCCAAAGGGAATGGGTAAATTTTACTCTCATTGAATTTGGCTTAGGGAAGGAATGACATACACTCTAAATTGAGTATCTTGCCCTACAGGAGAGTGGGGGAGGGGGTGGGAATTAGAGGGGGGA
>JAQQSU010016335.1:0-10961 GCA_028627135.1 Pseudochirops cupreus
ATCCAACTGGAACTTGAGATACACAGGCACTGTGGTTGGGAGATCCATTCTGCCCTACCAAAAAGTGACATAGGAGAAAATAGACTGGGGTGGGGGGACATGCTGGGATGGCTGTTTTGGGATGGTGGGTGGGGGAAAGAAGGGGAGAGAATATGTAACTCAAAATCTTTTGGAAATGAATGATGCAAACTAAAATAAAATTAAAAAATAAAAAAAATTAAAAATTAAAAATAATAAATAACAAAAAGACTCTATAAACTTGTAGAATAGTTAATTCATTCCATTGTCATCCCAGGAAAAACATATATACATGCATGCGTGCATGCCTGCAAACATGGAAATATGAAAAACAAGTGCATAATGTATTCATGAAATATTTTAATATATTTAATATATCACATAAAGTGAATATTTCATACAACTGATATATTATCCATGTCTTTATTAAGACACGGGGACAGAGATTGGACTTAAAATTTACTTCATATAGGGTACTCCCAGACAAAGAAACCCCCTCTACTAATGCGGCTAATCATCTTTTGTCATGTTCTTCCATCGGTTTTCCCTTACCCTACACTATTTAGTATGACTTGGTGGAAGTTTAGCTGAAATACTGAAATTAGGAAGATTTACAGAGCACATCAAGATACCATGCTTCTGCTGAATGTCAAAAAGTAGAGGCACCAAAAGGAACAATTTTGGTAATATTTTTCAAGACCATGCTGTTCAATATACTCATCTTGTTCTGAACAGGATGAGCTGAGGGTTAAAACAATCAGAAGTCTTTGCTGATCATCCAGTTATTGACTGGGGAAACCTCTAAAAGTCTTGGGTTTTAGTCCCCACCGAATCTTGAGTTTCACAGGTGTATTCCATGGGTCCCAGGTAGGGACTTCCTATAGTATTTCTACTTCTGTTTTTGGTTTGTGGTCCTGGTAGAAGTCATTGATCCTTTGGAAACTTAATTGTGTATAATATGTTTAAGGTGGAAAGACTACTGTTTACAGAGGGGAATTGTGCATGACCCAGAAATCCTATTTACAGAGCAAGCTTGTGTTTGGCAGAATTTCCACAGTACTGTTTTATTATTCATCGTTTCGCCATTATCATATGTGTTTTTATCATCATCATAATTTTTAGAAGCGGTTCTATGCTGCAAGAAAATATACAACTGCATTCAACATAATTGTCTGCTTCTGTGTATAGTTGAATCAATTAGGGCAGGGTCACATGACTAACACTAAATGAATTACAATAAAGTCAAGACAGAAGATGAAGCTTTCAGAAGGGGGTGGGAATTTAGAGTGAAGAACTGATTGCGGTTATCAACAAATCCATATGCTATTTGACAGCAAGTCAGCATTGCCCCATCAAGAGGAATAGAACTGAGAGATGAATGGTTGCAATGTTCCAGATAGAGCTTGGAAATTAGCCCTTTTAAGTTTTCCTGTATAACTGCACTGCTAGGGTGAGCATGGACCAGGACTATGAACTTTCTTAGTAAACAGGGGCATATAAGTGCTACTCAAGGTCATTTGTTGGTTACATTGATCTTGAGCATACATTCTCTTCCTCTTGAGAGAAGCAATGAATAGGCTGGTTTTTTATGAATTATAACAATGGAATAAAAATATCTAGGGCAGGCAGTATAGTTTTCTTTTTCTTTTTTTCTTCTAAGAAGAAATCTACTTTTGCTATTTAAAAACAAAATTCCAATTGTTTATGTCCATCTTTATGTGAAAAGTCTTTTGTGATTGTGTAAATATAATCCCTGGGTTTGTCTTGGCAGATAGATACCCAAGTATTTTGTATTATTTGTGGCTGTTTTAAATTGAATTTTTCTTTCTATCACTCACTGTTTGTTTTTTGGTTTTGTTGATAATATATAGAAATGATGATGATTTTGGGGGGGAAGGTATTTTATATCCTGCAACTCTGCTTATGTTAATTGTTTCAACTAATTTTTTTTAGTTGATTCTGTAGGGCTGTCTAAGTAGACCATCATATCATGTGCACTTTGCTTCCTCACTGACTATTTTTATTCATTTAATTTATTTTTCTTGTATTATTGCCATGTCTAACTCTATTAGTAAAATAGTAAATGATAATGCGGATAATGAGCATCCTTATTTCACTGTTGATATTATTGAAAAAACTTCAAGTTTATACCCTTTAGAGATAATTATTCCTCTTTATTTTAGATAAATAGTACTTGTCATTTTAAGAAAGGTCCCATTGATTCCTATGCTTCTTACAGTTTTTAGTAGGAAGAGGTGTATTTTATCCAAGAGTTTTCCAGCATCTATTGATATAATCATATTATTTTTGTTGTTATTGTTGATATAGCCAATTATATTGACAGTTATACTAAGATTAAACCAGACATTCCTGGTATAAATCCTATCTAGTTTTAGAACATGCTGTTTGGGATATATTACTGTAATCTGCTTGCTATTATTTAATTTTTTTCCATCAATATTCTTTAAGGTAACTTTTCTATAGTTTTCTTTATCTGTTTTTGCTCTTTATGTTTTAGGTATCAAAATAATTTTCCTGTTGTTGTTCTTATTGTTGACTCATCTTTCAGTGATATTCAACTATTCATGATGACCCATTTGGAGTTTTCTTGGCAGAGATACAGAAGTTGTTTATCATTTTCTTCTCCAGCTAATTTTGCAGATGAGGAACTGAAGCAAACAAGATTGAGTGACTTGCCAAGGGTCATATGGCTAATAAGTATCTGTTGTTGGATTTGAACTCGAGAAGAGAAGTTTTCCTGACTCCAGGTCCAGATACTTGTGCCATAAATGGAATTTGATAGTACTCCTTCTTTACCATTTTTGCCATCTCCAGTCATCCTGATGAATATCTGGCTGTTAATCCCATATAACTGGATAAGAAAGTGAGGCTGGTGATCTTACACAGCCCCCCCTCACTTAATTCCAATTTACTTGCAAGTCATAGCATTATCTTCATCATGTCATGACCCCCTTTGAAAACGAAGAACAAATAAATACATCTCTGTGAAGAAGAGTATATTGATGTTGGGAATAACTGTTCATTAAATATTTGGTAGAATTCACTTGGGAATCTATTTGGTCAAGTATAAAACTAGGAAAATGAGCAGACAAAGGAAAAGAAAAATCTGACCAAAGAAAGTCACTATGGTGAAAAGGAAGATCAAAACACAGACTCAGAAGAATATAACAAAGTCAAAGCTCCTATATTCAAAGCCTCCAAGAAATATAGAAATTGATCGCAGGCCATGGAAGAGCTCAAAAAAGATTATAAAAATCAAGTAATAGAGGCAGAAGAAAAATTGGGAAGAAAAATAAGAGTGATGCAAGGAAATCATGAAAAACAAGTCAACAGCTTGATAAGGAGACACAAAAAGTACTGAAGAGAATAACATCTTAAAAAGAGAATAGGCCAAATGATAAAAGAGGCACAAAAAGTCAATGAAAGAAGAAAGATTTAAAAAGCAGCATTGACCAAATGAAAAAAAGAGGCACAAAATTCACTGAAGAAAAACACTCTTTAAAAAGTAGAATTGGCCAAATGGAATAGGAAGTACAAAAACTCATATAAGAACATAATTCCTTAAAAATTAGAATGGAGAAAATGGAAGCTATGAGAAATCAAGAAGCAATAAAACAAAACGAAAAGAATGAAAAAAGAAAAGAACATGTGAAATAGCTCATTGGTAAAAATGAGCTAACACAAAAAAATAGATCAAGGAAAGAGATTTTAAAAATTATTGGACTACTTGAAAGTCATGATCAAAAAAAGAGCCTAGACATCATCTTTCAAGACATTATCAAGGAAAACTGCCTTGATATTCTAGAACAAGAGGGTAAAATAGAAATGGAAAGAATATACCAATCATTTCCTAAATGAAAACTGCTAGGAATATTATTGCCAAATTCAAGGTTTCCAAGGACAAGGAGAAAATATTGGAATCAGTCAAAAAGAAAAAAAAAATCAAGTATGGGAGAGCCAGAGTCAAGATAACACAAGATTTAGCACTTTGACATTAAAGAATCAGAGGATTGGGAACAGGAAATCCCAGAGGGCAAAGGATATAGGATTACAATCAAGAATAACCTACACAGTAAAACTCCTTATAATCCATGAGGGTAAAAATAAACATTCAATGAACTAGCAGACTTTCAAGGATTCTTGATAAAAAGACCAAAATTGATGAGAAAATTTGACTTTTGTATATAAGACTCAAGAGAAGCACAAAAAAGTAAACAGGAAAGGGAAATTGTAAGGGACTTAATAAGTTTAAACCATTTACATTCCTACAGGGGAAGAAGATACTAGTAATTTATAAAAATTTTCTCATACATGAATTGATGCAAAGTGAATTGTACTTTTTACAAAATAACAGTGACATTGTAAAATGACCAGCTGTGAGTCTTAGCTATTCTCAGCAAAACAATGACCCAAGATAACTCTGTCTGAAAGACTTATCATGAAAACAAAAATGTTACCCATCCTCAAAGAAAGAACTGATGATATGTGAATACAGATTGAGGATTGTTCTGCACTTTGGTCTATGTTTCTTTCACAATGTGACTGTTACGGAAATGTTTTGCATGACTACACATAAACCTATATCAAATTGCCTGCCTTCCCTACCTGGGGGGGGGAGAGCAATTGAGGAGGGAGGTAGGAAGAGAATTTGAAGCTCAAAGGTTTAAAAACAAATGTGAAAAACTGGTGGATTTTTTACATGTAAATGGGGAAAAAAATTACTAAATACTTTTTACATAAGTTTGGACTTTTTAAATTATATCTCTCCCCACCCTGCTGCCTAACAAACATTACCATTTAACAAATTTAACCAGTTTTTACTTATTAATGAAGTATGATAGATGGAGGTATATTTATTTAAAGAAGAAACTGTCTGAATGGGTGGGTAGACCTGGACCTGACCTTAAAGGTGGGACTAAGATACTTAATAGTAGTATGATCCTGATCAAATCATTTAACCTATTTTTGCCTCAATTTCCACACACCCAGGAAAACTGACACAACAGTACCACCATTTTGAAGTTATGTAATGGCAAGCAAAGAAGTAGTTAGCACCTTGTTTCAGCTATTGAACTAACACTTTTTTTTTTTTAGCTATTTAATTAACATAGAAGTAGTTAACACCTTGTTTCAGTTCATGATTGTAGCAAATATTAAGATTCAGAACTTGTGAATCCCACAACCTGTGAACCCTTGAACTTGTGAACTCCTGTAACAGGAAGGGGAGGAGCTAATGACCATATATAAGGAGAGGCCCAGGCTGGAGAGAGTAGAACTGAGAAGGGAACTCTTGTGGTGGAGAAGGAGAAAACTTGTGCTTTGTCTTCCCAGAAACAGGAACTGTGAAGGACTTGAAGTGGACTGGACACTGTGAGCTTCAGTATGGAATGGGAACTAGAGAAGGAACTGGACAAAGAACTGGACAAGAAGCTGGACAAGGAAGTGGGAGCTGCATGCCTTTGAATCCAGATGATAGTTGTGTAGATTTAGGCAAGAGCTGGGACCATGGAAAAGGAACCATGGAAGTTGAGAGCCAGCCTCAAGTCAAGATGAAAAGATCTTTTCTTGGGTATCTGATGCTGACTGAGAAGATTACAATTTACTCTGACCTAGGGGTGGGGAACTTTGACCTTTGTACTTTGTATCCCTTAAGGAGGCAAGTCTCCCTAAGAATGATTGAATTAAGGACTTACTAAATGATTGAGTTACTAAAGAATGTACATTTTTTAAAACTATGTGCCCACTTTGATGAAAACTGTGTGGTTATTTTAGAGATAAGTTGTTATGTCATAATATTTTGAATCCTGTACCTTGATTTCTGTGAATGTTTTGCTTTAATTTACTGCTGAATAAATAGAGAGTTCACTATACTATGTAATCAGAAACTTGATGCTGTTCACAGCAGCAGTCCTCTGGAAAGCTGCTTGTGCTTGTCTTTACAGGTTATTGTGCTGATAAAATGATATGATTTCGTGAGGTATTTTCCAGACCTTAAAGCAGTTTTAATAAATGCTTTCTATTAGCTATAATTTTCATATATTTCATAGTTCAGAGTGGTTATAACTCCATTTAGAATTTTCTTCAAGCCCTAATCAGTGCATATAATATTGCTCTTATAATTGGTTATAAGATAGACATACAGAAAGAACTCCAGGATCACATAATCCCTGCTTCCCAAACATTGTAATTGCATAAACTGACACCCAGAGAGGGGAAATACTTTGTTCAAGGTCCCACAGAAAGTAAGTGCATGACAAGAAGAGACATTGAACATATTTCCTTTTCTACATGATTGAATATTAATTTTATGAGTGTTCTTATTTGTGTATTGAGACCTGGTTTCTCTGTATGTGTGTATATATGTATATATGTGTGTGTGTGTATATATATATATATATACACATACATATATACTATATAAGCATATATACATGTGTATGTATGTGTATAAGTATGTATATACACACCCACACTCATAGGTTTTATGTATTTAGGTGGAAAAACTAATAAGGTACTCAAACTTCCTTCAATAACACAAATCTTTTTAAAGTAAGTGAAGATTATTAAATTGAATTAATATACTGGGATGCTTTTGAAAAAATATTTTCATGAAAAATAAAAGGTTATCAATTATCATCAGAGAATGAAAGGTCAAGCATTTGATGAGTATTTAGTAAGCATTTATTATGTGTTAGGACATTTGATAAGTGCTGGGGCTACATAGGCAAGCCAGTCAGATAGTCCCTGTCCTCAAAGACTTGGTGGGGAATGAAGGCAGAACACTCAAGATCACCATGAAGTTATATGAATGCATGATTTAGGACAGCATAAAGAAAAACCTGACCTAAACAAGTTCAAGTCCCAGAGGTGAATCCAGGTTAGAATGAGAGAGAATGGGACTGCATAGATGAGACAGACAGACAGAGCATAGGCAACATAATTTTTAAATGAGATTGTTATAAGAAAATAATGAAATATCCATAGACCTAGAAACTTTTAATTATCAAAATTCTGAATGTTTTAATGACAACTTTCAAATGCCACAGATTTTACCAATACTATTTCACTTACCATGTCCCTCTTACTCATAAAAAATTGTGCTAGACCGTCATTTGTTAGGTTCAATATTGACCATTTGATTCTTAAAGTTGTCTTCTTTGTCTAGTATCAGTGGAAATTGTAGGGTTCAGTATTATTGCAAAGAATATATATTTATTAATGAAAACTTGCCATTTAAAGAATCCAGAAATTTTATACCAAAACTACATTTCACAGTTGGAAGTGACCTCAGTAGGCATCTAGTCAAACCTGAAATATTAATTCCCTCAACAACAACAACAATAATAATTATAGTTAATATTTATGAGCATTTTAAGGTTTGTAAAGCAATTTAAATATATTAGGCAATTTTGTCTTCACAATCACACTGTGAGGTAGGTGCTATTTCCCCCATTTTATAGATAAAAAACCAAGGCAGACAGAAATTTAGTGTTTCTGGTGTCACAATTAGTAACAATCTGTGACCAGATTGGAATTCAGGTCTTTTTGACTTTAGGTCCAGCATTCTATTGCCACCATTACTACCAACACTGCTATTTACCTCATTTTAAAAATTTACAGAGGGCCTATAATACACTGTCCTATTTGAGCCTTGCAACAAACTTGAAAAAAAAAAAACAATTCACATATTAGTTCCCTCACTTCATATGTTAAAACTAGTGGCAAAAGTAGCAGTTGAAATATTCCAACAAGTAGAAATTGAGTTTTCTTTTGAGACACTCTTAAGAAAGGGAACCCATGACCACACAAGGAAGATTTTTCTCCCTTTGAAAAGTTCTCATAGGAAGCCTTTCCTTTGGTGTAATTTGAATTTGTCTCTTTGAATCTTCCACCTATTGAGGCTAATAGGTCCTCAGGGGAAAATAAAAAAAAAAAGTTGTACCCCTCTTAAAAATTAGGATTCTTACAAAGCTTGAATATAAATATCATTCTATGCTTCAGAGAATATGGCAGAGTAGATAGTCAATCTCATAGCCATGATGATCTGCATTCAAATACCATCTTCAACACATACTGTGTATGACCGAAAAAGTTACTTAAACATTCAGAATTCTAAGCAACTCTTTAAAACTAGAAGCTACAGAAAAGCTACACAAGGAGTTCCCTCATTTGGGAATTCCCTCCATTAATGAAACCACAGGTTTAGTTTCCAGTCCTTTCTGCTTTTTTCCCACCCCTAAAGTCTTCTGCCATCTATTCTCCAACCTACCCAACTCCAGTTCCTTCAATTGACTTCATATTGTATGAATTCAAGGTCTTGGACCATTCTGATTACCCTCTTCTTCATACTGCTGATCATATTAATCTTCTTCCTCTAAAGTGCAGCCCACAACTAAGCATAATATTCTAGACATAGTAACAATCTAGATTTTCTAGAGGCATCTGGTGGCATAATGGAGACAGTCCTGAGTCTGGAGTCGGGAAGACCTTCAAATCCAGTCTTAGATATTTACTTAGCTGCATGATTCTTGGTAAGTCACTTAGCCTCTCAATTTCCTTATTCTCAGTTTACTCATAATTGGGCATAATAATAGCACCTATCTCCCAGGTTTGTCTTGGGGAACAAATGGAATGATATCTATAAAGCACTTAGCACAGGGATCTGCACGTACAAGGCAAGGTAGAAATATTTATTTCCTTACATTATAAAGAATAAAAAGCCACAAAAGTAAGCATGTACTATGTTCTAAGCACTGCGATTTAGCATTGCTGATAAAATTCAAATACGAGTAACTGCCTAACCCTAAAGATATCATTTTCTAATCGGTGACCTAAAATACATGGGGCAATGACAATCAGGGAGGGGTATTTTGGTTTGGGAAGTCACAGTCATAGGGAAGCTGTAATATTGGGCCAATTTTGGTTCAGGTCTAGAATGGGGGCTTCAGGAAGGAGAAATTGGTGCACCACCTAGTCATATGGCAAGAAGATGAATAGTAAGGAAGGTGAAGAATGATTGATGTATACTAGATAAAGAGAGAGATGATATACTCAACAATTAGGATACAGTAGGCCCCAGGAAAGGATCAATAGAGCACCAGTGTTATGACCTTTAGAGATGGATATCTAGTCCATCAATGGTAAGAATTGCTATTTTCTATCTAAGAGCTTATACTCTACTATATGAAATGGTGAAATGAAAAGAGCATTACAGTTGGACTCTGGAGACACCACAGGTCACATCTCAATTTTCATTCTTACTAGTTGTACTGACAGCAAATCATTCTTAAAGTTGTTTATTCACTTTTAATATATGGTTTACAAATCAATTTTATAAGTAGAAGAGTAGCGAAGCTTGACTAGGAAGCATTATTTTTCCTGGAATCATTAAAAAAAGGATTTTAGCACTTTAGTAGACTGCAAGATTAACATGACTTAATAGTTTCATATGGCAGTACATAAAAATAATGTAAATTTTAAACTACAGTAAGAGGAGAGTGTTCACTCTGATGCAAGGCGTTCCCATTTTTATCATCTCTACCATAATTCTTGCTATTTGTGACCTTTATATTTATCATTGTCATTTATGCACTAGTATTTTCTTTCCTTTCTTTTCATTTACCTATTGCTTCTTCTAGATTCTCAGTTTTCATGTTCAATAACTTACTACCATTCCCAGACACTAAGCCACCATCTCCCTTATAGAAGGTGAGCAGAATAATGATAGTAGATCTCATGTAAATTTCACATCTTAAGAAAGCCTTAGAAATATAGATTCTCAGTATAGGATGGGATGGGATCTTGGAGGTCTTCTTATCCAGTCTCAGTTAACCATTTCTCAGTACCCTTGTTCAGGCTTTGCTTCTCCTCTGCCATGATTACAAGAGATTTATTTTTTTACACCTGCATTTGTCTCTCTTCAAGATTATTAAATTTTCTAGAAATCCCACCTCTGGATACCTGAAGGATCATTTTAAAATTTTGCTATTGAATCTTTTTTGGGTTAAATAATGTTTATAGTAACAATTTCAGAATTAAAGGAATCCCACATGATCAGTGATTTTTTTTTTTGAGTCACAAATGCAGGCTTGGAAACCTGAAATCAATGTTGAATCTTTAAAAACGCAAGGTAGTTTATTAGTCTTCATGCAGGCCAAATCCCACCTACAAACCTTTTGTGATAGGCCTCTCTAGAAGACGAAATTAAAGAGAGAGTAAACATTTTTTCTTCAATAAAATATTTGCATATATGGAGCAATTGACCAGATTTAACTTCCTGAGTACAATTTTGAAATTAAAACTATCGTGTGACAACTTTACACTTAACAATGTGCTGATTAGCTAGTTTTTATAATAATGGTCCTTTTGATAGTGACAGCCTTATCTTGCCCTTTAATTTTAAAATTAATGAAGTAATCATTTATCATCATCTTTTCCACTGTTATGCCCAATTACTTTAGTGCTGAATGGTAGTTTGCATTTTTGCTGCTCCATTAGTCCTACTGCTTGCTCTTTCTGAACTTCCCTGCTCAACTGAGAGGTAATTAAATAGTGCCTTTTACCTTCTATATAACCTTGAAAGATGAATTTTCTTTTCTCATTACTTATACCTGATGGATAAATGACAATTTCCTATAAGTTGTGGTTGTCCATTGCTATTTAGGAAATGTTAACACAAAGAGAAAATGTTAAACTTTTAGTGTCATCACAATGATACTGAGCCTCTGTAACAGCAAGCACCCCAGCACACCCAGGGCGGCTACTAGCACAGGTTCTTAGATCTGCTTTTCTAAAGGAAAGCAACTCAAAATGGGTTAACAATCTTACTTTAATTAATCAAATACCATTTACCTAGTTCAGGGGAAAAAGTCAGCGCCCTGAACTTCAGAGAATACAAACAGAAGTTACAAACAAACAGAAAA
>JAQQSU010016336.1:0-10961 GCA_028627135.1 Pseudochirops cupreus
TTTGAGATTCTTTTTCCATCTGGCAAATTCGACTTTTTAAGACATTCTTCTCCTCATTGGCTTTTTGGGCCTCTTTTGCCATTTGAGTTAGTCCATTTTTAAGGTGTTATTTTCTTCAGTCAGGTTGTTGACTCTCTTTTCATGATTTTCTTGCATCATTCTCATTTTTCTTCCCAATTTTTTCTCCACTTCTCTTATATTTGGTTTTCAAAATCCTTCTTAAGCTCATCTATGGCTTGTAGGCAGTCTACATGTTTCTTGGAAGCTTTTGGTGTGGGAGTTCTGACTGTGTTGTCTTCCTTCCATTCCATTCTTTGATCCTTCTTGTCCCCAAAGAAGGAATCTAAAGTTCGACTGCTGATCTTACTTTGCTTCCTTTGCCTGCTCATGTTGCCAGTCAATTTTTTGATTTTTTTAGCTCTGTGGAACTTTGCTTCCAGAGGGGAAAGCTCTGTCCCAAATCGCTGGGGTTTTTGCAGCTGCCATAGTTATTGGGAGGCTGTCATTTTTTTGCAGCCCCCACCAGCTTTGGCTCACTGAAAACGCACCCCAGGACTCCCACCCAAGACCAGGATCCAGATCCAGGCTGCTCAACGCAAGAGCTCTTAGCCTCTGAATGATTGCTTGGCCCCCCTGCAGTCTGCAGGCCGGGAGCTCTGAAGCTGCCACATGAAAGTGGCTGCAGGGCCACCACTTCTGCCGCTTCCTTGCCCTGGAGGCAGTTTGGCCAGACTGCTTTTCTCCCCCAAATTTAGCTGAGTTCCACTGACTTTTCACTTTGTCCTTGTTTCTTATGGCTTGATAATTCTGGAAACTGCCACAGCTGCTGCTGATCCACTCTCCTGAAGGCTCCAGCTGCAGCTCATCATGGCTGCCCCAGGGCCAAGCCACAGTTTCATGTTAGGCTGGTCTTGGCTCCCACCATGCTGCGATGAGCCCTTCCTGCCGAGGTGCCTTCAGCGGGAGATGTGTTTTTCTGTATTTTTGTGAGTTTTGGAGCCTAAAATTTGTTTAGAGTCATATTTTATGGGTATCTGAGGTGGCTATATGGGAGCTACAGAACCTTGTTGCTTCTATGCTGCCATCTTGGCTCCACTCCCGGTCCTCTCTTTTTTCTTCCAGATAAAAAAACTGAGACTCAGAAAAAGAAATGTCATATCGGTAATCTCCCAGCTCTCATGGGTCACAGTATTTCACTGTGACCCATGTTAGGAACCAAAAGTTCCTAACTCTAAATATAGACCCATTTTTACTCTAGCAATTCAGAAGACCTGGGTTTGAGTCTTGGTGTTTCTAATGTCAATTAGTTTTGATGATACTGGCCAAGCAACTGTGTCTCTAAGCTACATTTTCCTTAGACTAGATGGTCGTTAAAGGCCTATCCAATTCTGATGTTCTAAAAGCTAAGGACTCCATGAGATTGTTATCCCCTTCTATAGAGGAATTCCTTTTTTAATGTAATCTATATACACATCAATAAGTATTACAGAAACTGCCTTAATAAAGTCACAGTAGATAGCAATAGCAGGTTAGTTGTGAAGTTAGGTAACCCTACATATAAGTTGTGTTTCCGACCTAGTAGCTGAGTGACTATGGGTAAGACCTTTAAAGCTTTCAGAATCCCCCAACAACTCTCTCATAGTGAGACTCTCAGAGATGTTAATGATCTACAGGGATAGAAAGAGCTTCCACACCAGGAGTTCCCCAAGCCTCTGATGACAGCTCTGGACAAAAGAACCATCAGTGAGTGTTATATTAAACTCACTGACATTGAAGTTGGGTGTATCTCCAGACTTTAGTGCCTAGTCAGTTAGTCAGACAATAAACATTTGTTGAGTACCTACTATGTGCCAGGCATTGTAATAAAGACTGGAGAAAGAAGGAAACGCAAAAGACAATAAAGGCTTACTGATTGCTATGTTAAATGAACTAAAACCTTCAGGTCTTTTTTTTTCCATATCAACTACTGTTAAGCTATGTTTCCCCCATCATAGCTTGTTAAAATGGACTTTTTAAGTCTAAATGCTGGCTGGGTTTTATATTAATCTCGCCTATATTTTATTTTGTTACATTTGACCAATCTTGCTAGCTTAAGATCTCTTTGATCTCTAACTTCAACAGGTTAGATAAAGTGTTGGTCCTTAAGAACCATGGCTAGATTCAAGGCTCTGAAAATATCTGCTCTATGACACAGTGTATGTATGTTGTATATGGCCATAAAAGCTCAAACTAGATAATGAAAAATAATAATTTTATTTGAGATAGTCTTTTTACAGTGAGATCTTATTTTATTTTTAATGGCATATTTTCTACTCACAGATATGGATTATAGCCTGACATAACACTGAGAAGGGAGACTACATCTTTGTGGCTTCTGCATCTTGTCTAGACCAGTTCAAGGATTAAAAAGTCTGAATTCCATATCTCCCAAAGTCTTGGCTCTGATCAGAGTTAACCCATAAATGTGAGTTTTTAACAAATTTATACTTCTGGGGACCAGACCAAATCCCACGGTTGAATGGATCTCCACCCCAACCCCCTACTCCCAAGTTTCAGGGCTGAGACAAGTTTCAGCCTGAAGTAAGTTTTTATTGCCTCCTCATAAACCCTTGAATAATAGGGTTTACAATGTAAGTGCTAATGCAGCCATAATTATATTGGTGCGAACACATTGTCATAGCTCTATGGCACATGTATATATAAACGACTAAGAGAAACCAGCTGCTCCCAAGGCAAGAGCTGCACCCCATAGCAACCATGGAGTTAGTCCACACTTCTCAGTAACTCGAACCCTCCTGACTGTAAGTTACACACCCTGTAAATCACCTCAGAAGATGACAGATTGCACCACTCATCTCAGCAAAGTACTCTACTACATAGTCAAGCCATAGGCTTTCACAAAGCCACAAAGACGAATGGGCTGCTCCCCGCTAATGATTATGGCTGCCATTGGTTTTCTGTTGGAATTAATCCAGGTGAAAAAATAAAACAAATTTGTTGCCTATTTGTTTGTTTTGGTTTTGGTGGGGATGGATTTTATCAATATAGTGAACTCCCTGTGTGAAAATTCCATCAAAAACCCTTTCTCCGTATGCTGATCTGAAACTGTATATAACTTTTGGTCTTAAAGTAGTTGTCTAGGACCTGGGAGTTTTAGGTATTTCTTCACAGTCACACATCTGTCAGAAGCCGGACTTTAAGACTCCTAGGAGAGCCAACTATCTTCTGTAACATACCGTCTCTCTTGCCCATGATGTTTTCCCCCTGTGGACCTCTGATTTCCTTGATTCAGAAAACTCCCTTTACCAGCAGATCAGCAAATGTTCCACAAAAAACATCTTTCATTTTTATTTTAATTTTCAGTTCCAAATTCTTTCCTTCCTTCCACCCCCCACCCACTGCAAAGACAAGAAATATGATATGAAATAACATATGAAGTCATGCAAAACACATTTATACATTTGTAACATTAGTCATGTTGCAAAAAAATAAAGAAAGTGAAAATAAATATTTCAATTTGCATTCAGAGTTTACCAGTTTTCTCTCTCTGGAGGTAGGTAACGTTCTTCACCCTGAGTCCTTTGGAATTGTAGATTATTGATCAGAGTAGGTAAGTTTTTCACATTTGATCATAGGCACAATATTGCTGTTACTGTGAACAATATTCTTCTCGTCCTGCTCACTTCACTTTGCATCAGCTCGTATAAGCCTCCCCAGGTTTTTCTGAAACTGTCCCCTTCATCATTTCTTTTAGAGTGATAGTATTCCATCACAATCATATACTGTAAGTTGTTTAGCCATTCTCCAACTGTGAGCATCCTCTCAACTTCCAATTCTTTGCCACCACAAAACTGTACCTAATAGTCTGGCCCACATCACCAAGAGATTAAATAACTTGTCTGACTACATAGCTAGTATGTGTCAAAGGCAGGTCTTGAGCTCAGATCCTCTTGACTCTGAGGTCGGCATGCTACTATTCTACAATATTATTTCTTTGCACAGAAAATAAATGGAGGGAGAGAACCAAAGAAACCCAGGAAAATTGTGATTTCAGTACTGTATAGGTTCCCCCCCCTTTTTTTGAAGAGTTCATCTAAAGTGTTGATAACCATTTCAGCTCTCTCTCTCTCTCTCTCTCTCTCTCTCTCTCTCTCTCTTTCTCTCTCTCTCTGTCTCTGTCTCTCTGTCTCTCTGTCTCTGTCTCTCTCTCTCTCACACACACACACACACATACACACAAGCTAGAACCAAAATCCAAACCTGTGCTCATAAAATCCTGTGGAAAAAAAGGAAAATTAGGATCTATTGCTAATCTGTCACCCTTTATGAAATCTATCAATGTCCTTTTCCTGGACATCATCATCTTACCTGACTCCTTTTCAATATTTTTTGAAAAACACCACAAAAGCTATCTTTTCTATGGAAGTTTGTTTTATAACCAAAAACAATTCCCAGGTATTATTACACTAGTAGAAAATCTTAAAAAGCCCTTCAATAATTTAAAGAACTAGCTACTCTCACCTCCCTTTATATCAATTCACAGGGCCTGCAATGGATTCATTCTTTTTCTTCTCCCCTAAAATTCTAAACTTTGGTTTTCAATCAGGCATTCAGAGACCATAACATTTAACCATGGAAAGCCCTTTCCAGAGGGTTAGATGGAAAGTGTTTTGAATTAAAAATCAATGACAAAAGCATCATTTATCTTTACCTTTCCCTAAAATAGCTTGTTTTAATGACATTTTAAATTAATGACATTAATGACATTTTGAAATGCCTGTTTTAATGACATTATTTCTAGATGCAATGCTGAAAGAACAGACCCATGCACTGCACAAATTTTAGTGCTTTGAAGAATGCTATTAAATTAGCAAATAATCTATAAAGCCCCCTGAAGAAAATGCTTTCCAACTGCCCTTTTCCATTGTCTTGATTTTAATCCTAAAGCAAATACTTCAAATCTGAATCAGCTTCCTCATAGAAGTACTTATCAGTTTAACCCTTGAGTTATACAAGCCAACATCGCTTCATGGTCGCTCCCTTCTTCCCTCTCCCCTTGGCATACAGCTGTTATTTAGCTAAATGGGTCAGGTAGTTGGGAAGGAGGTTCATGAGAAAGAAATCTATCATAAGATTAGATCAGTCTTCTTTTAATGGACTGGGAAAAGTTCTCTTCTGGGAGACCCTCTGCGTACAGAACTCACTGACTCAAATCCAGTCACTTAACTTTCCAGGAGCCTCAGTTTCCTCAATTATAAAGCAAGAGATTTGGGCTAGAGGGCCTCTTTGTAACCTTCTAGCTTTAAATCAACAATCCTGTGGGGTTTCTGTAAAGTCTGTCAGATACACAAGTTATTATATCATTTTAAAAGGAATTCTGTATTTAAAATTCTATCAGCATATATCCTGACCAGTATAGACAATGGTAAAAGCAGTATGGAGTAATAGATAGACAACTGGCCTCCGAGTCAGGAAGACCTGAGCTCAAATCCCTTTGCTAACATACAAACTGATTGGGCAACCAAGGCAGGCTTTAGCTGAAGCCAACTGAGAACCTGCTGTTAAATTTTCAATATGCAAACACTGAAAATCAGGGCTCGATTTATTGTTTTGTGGATGATTATCTAGACTTCAGAATTTACAAAGTGATGGAGAAAATGTTAATAAAAATTAAACTTTAAAATGTGTCCTGCATACATTTTTTTCTTTTGCAGGTGAGAGCCAGTAGTTTAAACATTTACTAGCACAAAGCTAAACCCTGCCCAAGTTGCTTGACCTCTCAAGGTCCCAGGCAGCTTTCAATTCCAGAGACAGTACTAATATGCATTGGTGGAGAGAGTTCCCTCCCTTACACAAATCAAATGACAGTTCCAGATTAGCGCTAATACCAACAGACAGCATAAGAGTGTTTTTTATACATTTTTATATATTTTTGTTTTTCTTCACGGGTTTACTATATGGTATTTTATGGTTATTGGTTACAAACCAGAGGTGTAACTACCAGATATATTACCAATAATCCAATGGCTCAGTGAACTCATCAGTGTGGATACTGCTGTCAAATGTGCAAAATTGCAAGCCTCTATTTCTGCCACCCTTTGCAACTCTTCTCCCTTACTTCCACGTGTTCACCACAGAGGTTCACCCAAAGTGGCAGTTTATGTTGCCAAAAAATGAAAGTAAAATTAAAAAGTTACTTAATCCAGAAGGAGGCACAGAGATTAAAATATTTTGTTCTTCTCATGGATTAATGACTGACTTCCCACAAAAAGGGCCAGGGTCTCCCATTGCATCCTGGGTCATCTCCAGTCATCCTGATGAATATCAGGCCACTGGACTCAGATGGCTCTGGAGGAGAAAGTGAGGCTGGTGACCTCACTCAAATTAAAGTCAACTGCAAGTCACATCATCATCTCCCTGGTGTCATGGTCCTCTTTGAGGATGAAGGACAACCCCCACTCACAACCACACACAAATTTGTATCTGAGGAAAGTAAAACTGCAGTCCAGTTTATGGTTTATTTCTATCCTCTAGGAGTGGACTGAGACTTATGACCTATTTACTAGCTTGCCTTTCTGAAAAATAAAATAGAAAACCAGACCAAATTAAGAGTAATCATCTGGAAAGAATGTAAGTCACCAGAGACAGAAAACATAGAAGTTTAGGTACAACAGTCATCTATAAATACACTATGGTGGCCAGTGGCTGTTTAATAAATGGCCAGGGTGGTAGAAGTGTAAACTGTGGGCCTCTGATCAAAAATTTCCAAAGGGCCAACTTTAGCCTTTTGTTAAATTGCAAAATAAACTCCATTCCTTTCTGTCGTCCTTTTATTTCAAGCAGCTGCTGGGGCCATATATACTACATGGGTTAAAGTTATGATGGGTAGAATAAACAATCCAAAAATTCTGAATATAATTTCTAAATTAAATAATAAACATCTTGTGGCACAAAGTTAAAGAACCATGTGCTCTTCATGTGAGGGGAGCAGAAATTTTTGCCAGGCTAATTAAAATATTAATTGCAATTGTATATTGTTTACAGAAATGTGTGCTGGCCTCACCACATTTCAATGTTAGAAGAAACTTCAGATTTCCTCTGGTCCAATTCATATTAAATCCTAATTTCTTCTACATCATCACTGAGAAGTGGTCAGCTAGACTCTGCTTAGAGGCCTCCAGTAACATAGAGCTCAAAAGTATGGAACATACTAGAGGTGATACAGTGGTTAGGGAATCAGGATGCAGTCAGGAAGACCTGAATTCAAATTTAAACTGATATGCTTACTAGCTGTGTAACCCTGGGTAAGTCACTTAACCTTCATTTGCCTCAGTTTTCTCAATTGTAAAATGGAGATTATAGTAGCACCTACCTCCTGGTTGTTGTAAGAGTCAAATGATATATTTGTAAAGTGCCTGGCACATAGTAGGCACTATATAAATGTTTACTCCCTTTTCCTACTTGATAGCTAAAATTGTTAGGAAGTTTTCCCTGGCATTGACCTAAAATCTATCTCTCTCAAACTCAATCAACCAATAAACATTTATTAAGCACCTTCTGTATGCAAGGCTCTTAGTTCTGCCTTCAGGAACCAATCAGAATAAATCTTATTCCCCCCTTTTTAAAATTTTATTTATTTTATTCTGAAATTAAGAAATAAAACAAGCATTTCTGTAACATAATAGAATATAAAAAATGAAGATAGTTAAAAACAACTACCTTATTCCTCCCAAATCTCTTTGCTCACCTTAATATCCTTAGTTTTTCAAAACTGATTGATATGGACAACTTTAGGGCAGTGATATCAACTCCAAAAGAAATGGATTGCTTTAGTCCACATATTGACTTAGAAAACCACGAGTTAATATCACCTATGTTGTATTATACTTTTACGTATTTTGTTATTTAACATCTCCCAAACATATTTTAATATGTTAAGTTGGGGCCAGGAACTGGGAGTTTAACACCTCTCTTATAGGGATTCTTTAGACAGTCAGACAAAAACATTTTTTATACACCTACTATGTGCCAAGCACCACCCTATGCACTGGGGATTCAAAGAAAGGCACAAAATAACCTTGTTTTCAAAGCACTCAAAGTCTAATGGGAGGGACAACATGAAAACAAAATATATAAGGTTTTTTATACACATATGTATAAAATACATACAATTCATACACACACACATATATAGATATATAAATTATACCATTTAAGTATAAATTAGAGATAAAAAAGGAAGTTACAAGCATTAAGGGGGATCAAGAAAGGCTTCTTGTATAAGATGGGATATTGGCTTTGACTTAAAAGGAAGCCAGGGAAGTAAGGAGACAGAGATGAGGAGAGTGGGCATTCTAGGCATGGCAAAGAGCTAGTTAAAGTGTTTGGAGTCTAGAGACGGAATGTCTTGCTTGCCAGTGTTGAATATAGTACATGGATGGGAGGAGGGTATAAGAAAACTGCTCTAGTATGCTAATCTCCTTCCTAAGGTGTGGTGCCCAGAATGGAATACAGTGTGGTTGGACTAAAGCAGACTATAAAAGGACTGTTACCTCCTTCATTTAGGACACTGTGCCTCTCAGTTAGGCCTAAGACTATGCTCCTACTTCTTGCTATGATGTCACATTGTTGACTCATAAGTTTTCAGTACACTAAAACCTCCAGATTGTCTTCACACAAACTGTGGTCTTGTCTCACCACCCCCATCCCATGCTTGTGTTTTAAGGGACACTAACTCTGCAGATATAAAATGACATATTCCATTCAGGCTGCTACAGAGAAGTGGGGTGGGAGAATTTAGCAATCTTCATGTCATATTATTCTGACATCATCTGGTCTTCTGTTGGTTGTCAGATGTTGGGTGAATTGTAAGGGCATTCCTCTGGAAGAATACCAATCAAAACTGAAGAGTTTTTATTGCCCCGGTAATCCCCAATTTGGGCCTGCTCAGGTTTCTATGGAACAACTCATTGCCATGGACATGGATTGGTCTGATAACTATACATGAGCCCACATTGCTTAAAGAGCATGAATGAAAACAACAACAGGTACACATAAATTTTATGAATTTCACATTCAATTAAGATGTATCGAATGCTTACTCTGTACCTAGCACTAGTGCTAAGCACAAATGGAGACACAGTTTTGGTAAAACACCATCCTCTCTCTTATGAGATTTATTTGCTGTTGATCAGTTGTGTCGGACTCTGTGGTACCACATGTACCATATTGTCTGTGGGGTTTTCTTGGCAAGGACACCAAAGTGGACTTCTCCAGTGGAATGAGGAAAATAGAGGTTAAGTGACTTGCCCAGGGTCACCCAGCTAGTAAGTATCTGAGGCTGGATTTGAACTTAGTGAAGTCTTTCTGACTCCAGGTCTGGTGCTTTATACGTTGAGACACCTAGTTGCCTATGAGACTTATACTCTAATTGAAACCCTTTGTTTTAAACGTGAGACAACTGAATGAGCAGCATGGGGATGAACAGAAATAGTGTTTTCACTGCTAGGACACAGGTCTGTTATGGGAATCAGAAGATCTTCCCTGCCCCAGGCCCTTTGCTAAAGTGGCTTAAGTGGCTCTGAGAACCTTCCCAGATTTGAAAGTATACTGTGCCCCCTAATAGACTGAATGTGGTCACATGGAGCCTGTGGCAGGAGGCCTGTTCTTCAGGAATGCCCACGCCTTATTGCTTTGTGATTGGGCAGTGGGTCAAGAGAGCTGTGACATTCTCTGAGCCAGAAGAAGGCTATATACACCCTGATGTGAGGTTTTTTTTTATGATTTTTAAAAAAAGTTTATTACAATGGACAATAGACTCATTAAGATAACACTTTATCTTGGCTGCAGGACGCAACAGATGTTGAAGTAGGAAATGCAGTTGTCACAAAGCAAGAGAGAAACCAACAGGAATCACCATTTTATCTACACAGAATCGTCTACTTTTTGCCAGATTTCTTAGTCCCACCACTGGCAAGTGGTCTTTTCCCAGCAGCTTTTGCTTTTAACTCTTCCAGTTTTTTCTTTTCTTCTTTTTGTTTTAGTTTGAAAGCTATATCTTCCTCATCCATTTCGTTGGTTTGCTTCTTGGGCTGCTTCAGAGGCTTCTTCTTACCACCTTTGAGACCAGACATCGTGCCTGCTGCTCACCTGATGTGAGTTTTTGCTTTGGGGCTCACTTTGGAGAGAGTTGTGTGATTTGGCCAGACGAGACTCTGGGAAGCCGTTGAGCCCCCCGGCTTTGAAAAACCCAGATATTGATGCTTCCCTCTCTGGTAACTGAATAGGTAACTGATGTAAGGGTCAGATGGTTTGGAAGTCTGTCTGCTGATCTGTTTCTTTGTCTGCTTGTAACTTCTGCTTGTAACTTGTGTTTGTAACTTGTGTTTCTATTCTCTGAAGTTCAGGGCGCTGACTTTCTCCCCTGAACTAGGTAAATGATATTTGTTTGATTGATTAAAGTAATATTGTTAACCCATTTTGAGTTGCTTTCCTTTAGAAAAGCAAATCTAAGAACCTGTGCTAGCAGCCATTCTCGGTAGGCTAGGGTGCCTGCCGATACAAGATCATGGAAATAAAATGAGATACATGAAAGAATTATTACATCATTTTTTCCATACCTTAGTGCCAATGTAGAAGTAAATTCCATAGAACACTAGACCTTTGAGTGCATCATGAGTCAGTATGTGTAAAATACATTATGCTTCTAAGATAAAAAGTGTGGTACAAGTAGAGATAATGATTACAGGCGAATCCCACGATGAGATAACCAATATGTAAAACTCCAAACTTACAAAATTCTTTGCCCTATGTAAAGTCCAGTGCTGATGTCCTCCTTTATAGTCCTATTCCTTTATAAAACTGCTTTGTTCCCCCAGTGTAACAGCAAGCACCCCAGAACACCCAGGGCGGCTACTAGCACAGGTTCTTAGATCTGCTTTTCTAAAGGAAAGCAACTCAAA
>JAQQSU010016337.1:0-10961 GCA_028627135.1 Pseudochirops cupreus
ATATATATATATATATGCAGTTATTATTATTGACTACATCCAAGTGGAACTTGAGATACACAGGCACTGCAGTTGGGAGATCCATCCTGCCCTACCAAAAAGTGACATAGGAGAGAATAGACTGGGGGAGGGGGGACACACTGGGATGACTGTTTTGGGGTGGTAGGCGGGGGAAAGACGGGGAGAAAATATGTAACTCAAAAAAAATTTAATAAAATTAAATAAATAAATAAATGAAAATACACTTAGATGAGAAGGGATATACTTGAATAAAAAAAAAATCTATATCAGATTTTTCATCCCAGGGTTTGCTGTCTGAGATAAGTAGGCAGTTATCAAACATATACAGGACTACTAGCCATTCTCCAGTAGGTAGATGGTCAAAATATATGAGCAAACAGATCTCCAAAAAAATTGCAAAAAAACCCAACCACATGAAATAATGATCCATTTCAGTTATAAAGTAGAGAAATGCAGATGAAAATACCATGAGGTTTTGCCTGACACCTGCAAAGTAATAAAAGTGACAAAAATATGGCAATCCTCAATGTTGGAAGTGTTGTGGGATGACAAGCACACTGATACATTGTTGGGTTAGCTGTGAAATCATAGGACCATTTTGGAAAGGAATTTGGAATTATGCAGATAAAGTGACTAAAATATCCATAATCTTTTACCCAAATATTCCATGATTGGTCTTATACCCCAGGGAAACCACTGATAATAAGAAATTCCCTATAGATCCCAAAATATAATTAGTACTTCTTATCCTAGTAAAGAATTTGAATCAGGATGAATACCCATCATTTGGGAAATGGCTAAAGAAACTGTGGTATTTTTATGAATGTGATGGCATATTACTATGTTATAAGAAATAATGACTGTGGTGAATACAGAGAAGCATGGAAAGAGCTACATGAATTAATGCACAATGTAGTAAGCAGAGCCAAGAAAAAAATAGCCACAGTGACCACAAGTTATATGGAAAGAACAAGTAAACTCAACAGAAAATTAAAATAAGTATAAAATTGTAAAGAGCAAACCAGATTTGAAAGAGGAGATATCAGAGGAGATCCCAAACCCACCAATTCCCGATGGGGGGATGTCCCTAGCTGTATTACTCACTGCATTTTTGTGACTTTTTCAGTGGATTAATGGGGTGTGTTGATTTCTCCTCTCCTTTAAAAAATATCACTTGTTTTATGTGGATGACAGGGATACTGTGGAAAACTATGATCATGTTAAAAAAAATGAGGAAAATCTTAAAGAAAAAGTGCCGTGAGCATGGTCAGACCCCTTCTGATCTAGCTTGGAATTTGGGAATATTTTGAATGGGCCCCTAAGGTGGAAATACCATTAGGTTGGTTCCTTTGTTTTGAAATCATGCAGATTTTTTTTTTACTGTGCAATTTTATGTTGTCCTTTTCATATCTTTGGTGTTTCCTTTGGATTTTCCAAGTCTTCATTTCATTACCAAATAAAGATAATTTTGTATTTAGATTGAGATGCCTTTAACTTCTTCCTCCGATTTTATTGCCGTGGCTTGGATTTTTGGAATATGTCCAATAATAGAGAGTGAGGGAGGGCGTCCTTGCCTTTTTTTATTCGCAAAGCTTGTCTTCCTTTTGGTTTTAGATAGAGTTTTAAAAAAATAGACACAAAAAGAGCCTTCCCTTCCGATACTCCACAGGCCTTTTAAATAAGTTCCCTTGGTCCTTCCTCGAAGACTTTCTGTGCACGTCGAAATAATCCTTCAACTTTTGGTGTTTATTTCTTGGATGATTAATTATGTTGATCTCTTTCTAAGTCTTTAGACATTCCTGTATTTCTGATATAAATACAACTCGGCCAAAAATTAATTACTTTCTTGGGTAAATGGCTACACGGTCTTTTTGGCCAAGATGTAAAAATTTGAATTCTTTAGTGGCATTGGTATGTAGTTTCCTTTTCATTATCTTATCCTTCTCTGGTTTGCAGATTTGTACTATATTTGTCTATAAAAGGAGTTCAGTAGAGTGCTTTCTTAATTATTTGTTAAAATTTCGATAGAATTTTTCTGTAACTGTGTCAGGATTACAGTTAGTTCTGTTTTGTTTTCTTAGACTGCTCTAAGGTCTTTCTGTGTTCTTCTCTTAGTTTGACTATTTTATAATTTTGAAAGTAGTAATAGCCTCTTGTCTGTGTGTGCATTCTTTTGTTGGCATATAACTATATAGAAGGCTTTACTTAATTGTGAATTTTGTTCATTTGATTTTTCTACCCCCGTTTTAATTAGGTGGGCTAAAGGTTTTCAGTTTTAAAAATCTTTTCAAAGAACCTACTTTCAGTTATGTTTCCAGTTCTTCAGGGTTTTTTTATCCAATTTATTTTTCATCTGGTTTTCAGTATCCCTATTTTGTGCTTTTGGTGGGATTTATTTGTTGACTTTCTAATTTTAAAATACTACATATTCAATTTAATAATCCTCTCTTTTTCTATTTTAATGTATTTTTTTCTCGAAAATATAATTTTCCCCATGAACATTACGTAAACTAGATCTCAGAAATTTTAATATTATCTCAACGTTATCATTGGCTTTCATTTAGTTAATAGCTCTTCCTGTGACTTGTTCTTCATTATGCTTCTGTTTCACAGATAACAAACAGGAGACATTGGAGTTCTCAGTCTCCAGCCTCTAACAGATTCGCTCTTGATCTTATCAGACAGGCAGACAGCTTCAGAGGGGTTCATAATCAGCTTTATTCTAGTCTAGTCTTCTCAGAGGGTTGCTGAGAGAACCACTTCCTACAGCATTCCCTAATTATTCTTCTCTCAGGGCCGGTGAGAAGGGGATGCAACTACCCCTACATCTTGAGGGGGGCACTCGAGACAGGCACAACTTGTATGTCCCCCTAAGTCCCCTCAAGCCTCATTGGGGCAGGTTGAGGCACATATAGATTCCCCTGTGGCAGCGGTTCTCAACCTGTGGGTTATGTTCAGTTTGTAACAATGAAAATACATCCTGAATATCAGATATTTACATTACGATTCATAACAGTAGCAAAATTACAGTTATGAAGTAGCAACGAAAATAATTTTATGGTTGGGGGTCACCACAACATGAAGAACTGTATTAAAGGTTTGCGGCATTAGGAAGGTTGAGAACCACTGCCCTATGGGTTCCCTGTGGTTTCTCCCCACTCACTGACCAGTGCCCACCTTCTTTGTAGGGCAGCAGACAAAGAAGGCTTGTTGCCAACATTAAGCTCCCAAGTTAACTTCAGCAATACCGTCATTCTGCACAGGTGTAGTAAATATCAATCATGTCACTCAATATCTCATGGCGCAGACTCAGTAGGACTGTGTGTTACTTTGATTCTGGGAACTACTGTCTAGAATCCTTGGGGCTATTCTGGAAACTAGACATTCCCATGGCCGTGTATCCTGAGAAACTAACTCTAAGTAGGATAATAAAATCCTCCTTACATACAACTCGTTACGAAGGATTTTGTTATTAAGTCTCCATTTGCATCAGTGTCTTTTGTGTTCCTTTCTTCTGTTGGACATTCTCTCTCTCCCCATTTATCAACTTTACTTAACTTGACTTTTGGAGTTCACATATTGGTTTCTTTTTCACTCCATTTATTTAGTTATCTCAGCTCCCCCCCTTTCCTCTTTTTCTTTTCTCTGACTTCTTTATAAATTTTTTCTTCTGTGTCTTTTTCTGAGAATCTCTTTATTTTTCATTTCTCTTCCTTTTCTGAACTGATACTCATGATTCATGATATCCCTTCAATATCC
Organism: Pseudochirops cupreus; assembly: GCA_028627135.1. Lineage (NCBI taxonomy): Eukaryota > Metazoa > Chordata > Mammalia > Diprotodontia > Pseudocheiridae > Pseudochirops > Pseudochirops cupreus. The sequence goes on from JAQQSU010016337.1 coordinate 3,781, forward strand.
TTTTTGTGTTAACTCATGGAATCAAAGTTCTGAAGTACCAGTTGAATTTCCTCTCCTAACCAATTTCAGTGTTATTGCCTTGTGGCTTTGTTCTCTCAAGTAATTTTTTTCTTTCCTCATTCTTACGTTATTTACCTGTATCCCAAGTCACGCAGTCCAAAATCCAATTCTTCGTCCATGAAGCCACAAGACTCTCATAGAGGAAATGGTAACCTTTCTCTTTCATTTCATACTTTGACATTTTTTATTCTTCTGTAGAATTTAAGGAGTTGTTGTCTTGTCTGACTCTTCACGACCCTTTTTGGGATTTTCTTGGCAAAGATACTGGAGTGATTTGCTATTTCCTTCTCCAGATCATTTTACAGATGAGGAGATTGAGGTAGTGTCGGAGGCTGGATTTGAACCCAGGTCTTCCTTACTCCAGGACTAGTGCTCTGTGCATCCTCTAATTTTGCTATACAGTTCCACAGAATACTTTGATTAGATGGTGGAGATTGCACTGTTTAGTGTCTCAGACCTATCCCCCATTTTTCCCCCTATTTCTTTTAATATCTTTCTCCTTGCATCTTTTTAGAAAGAAATCTCTTAATTTTTTGTTTTTTGTTTTAACTCAGTAGATTTTTTCTCTTTGTATTTTTTCTTCTTCTTTTAATTGTCTCAGTTGTTATAGTTGTATCTGATTCTTCATGACCCCATTTGGGTTTTCTTCACAAAAGGAGTGGTTTGCCATTTCTTTTCTCTATCTCATTTTACAAATGAGGAAACTGAGGCAAAAAGGTTTAAGTGACTTACTCAGGGTCATACAGCTAGTAAATTACTGAGGCTGGATTTGAACTCAGGTCCTCCTGATCCCAAGCCCAGTGCTCTCTCCACTATGCCACCTACCTGCCCTATCTTTAGTTTAGTCTTTCCCTATTGTTATTTTCCCTCTTAATCCTCTCCTATCCTCCTATCTATACTTGTTTCCCTGTTGAGCTTGGTGTTTTTTTATACCAAATTGTATGTGTGTTCAGCTTTAGCCATCCTTTGTCAGTCAGGTAGGAGTGAGATTCATCTGATGCCCACTCTTTTCCTCCTTCCTACTTGTTTGTAAACTCTTCTCACGCACCAGTTACAAGGAATAGCACTTTTCACTCCCTTTTCCTCCTCTTTATTTACATTACTGTATTCTATCCTTGCCCTCCCATAGCTTTCCTCTTTTAAAATTTTCAGAATAGAACCAATCTACCCCTAGGACTCAGTTTTCTTATTTTAAAAATATCTTAATATTTCAGTACTCTCATTACCCTTTGAAGACATTAAGACATTAAGGTTCTGAAACACTTATTTCTTCTCTATTAGAATGATAGCACAGTATTTTGTACAACCCCTTCAAATTCCTTAAATAAATTACATTTCTTTGTTTATTTTGACTTATTTTGCATTTCAAAGTCTGCGTAACTACCTTCTCTTCATCAGTAATGCTTGAAAATCTTCCATGGAAGAATAGCTTCCAAAAAAGATACATTTCTTCCCCCCATTATTACCTTCTTAGAATTATACTTTACTTTGTCAGGTAAGCTATTCTTGGTTGTAAGCTTATATTTTGTTCACTGGAATGTTGTATTCTAAAATGTTTTCTTATTTTATAGTGAAGCTGTCAGTTCTTGGTATGCTGATTGTAATTTCTTGGGGTTAGGACTGCTTCTTGTTGGATACTTTGAGAATGTTTTTCTTCTTTGAAATGAAAGCTGAATTTTGGTTGTGAAATTACTAGGACTTTTCATTTTGTGCTTTCTCGTAATCCATGGATGCTATCTTCACTTTGCTCTCTGGTTCTAAAATAGATCCGGGAAATTTCCATTTATGATCTCTTGAAATATAGTTTAAAATATATTGAAATATATTTTAAAAAATTATCTTGGGCTGGAGGGCTTTTTTCATTCCTCCTCCTTCACCATTTTGTAGCTTTTTTTTAGCCAGTTTGTTTAATATTTTCTTTTCCCCAGTTACATGTAAAAGCAATTTAAACATTGTTTTTTTTCAACTTTGAACTCTAAATTTTCTCCCTTCCTCCCCACCCCATCCCATCCCATCCCATCTGCTCATTGAAAAGGCAAGTAATTTGATATAGGTTATATATGGGTAGTCATGCAAAATATTTTTGAAATAGTCATATAGTGAAAGAAAACATCAAAAAAGAATCCTCAAGAAGAGTAAAGAAGGTAAAAAAAAGTATGCTTTGATCTGTATACACACACTATCGGTTCTTTGGGGATGAATAGCATTTTTTATCACAAGTCCTTCAGAGTTGTCTTGGATGATTGTATTGCTGAGAAGAGCTAAGTCATTTCACAGCTGATCATCTTACAATATTACTCTTGTTTTGTACACAGTACATTTCACTTTTCATCAGCTTATACAGGTCTCTTCAGGCTTTTCCCAGGGCATCCTGTTCATCATTTTCCATAGCACAGTAGTATTCCGTCACAGTCACACAGGATAACTTGTTCTGCCATTCCCAAATTGATAAGCATCCCCTCAGTTTCCAATTCTTTGGCACCACAAAAAGAACTGCTATAAATATGCTGTACATATAGGCCCTTCCCCCAATTTCCTTTTTAAATCTCTTTTTGGATACAGACTTAGTAGTGGTATTGCTAGGTCAGAGGATATGTATGATTTTATAGCCCTTTGGGCATAGTTCCAAATGCTCTACAGAATGGTTGAATCAGTTCACAACTCTACCAGCAGTGCATTAGTGCTCAGTTTTTCCCACATCTCCTCCACTGTTTGTCATTTCCCTTTTTCTGTCCTATTAGCCAATCTAATAGGTATGAGGTAGTACTTCAGAATTGTTTTAATTTTCATTTCTCTAATTAGTTGTGAGTTAGAACATTTTTTCATATAGTGATACATAGCTTTGGTTACTTCTGAAAACTGTTCATATCTTTTGATCACTTATCAATTGGGAAATGGCTTTTTTATGCACTTGACTCACTTCTCTGTATGTTTGAGAAATAAGACGTTTTTAGCGTCTTAGAAACTTGCTTCAAATTTTTTTTTTCACAGTTGCTATTGCTTAACTGTATTTCTCTACACCCTATTTCCCATTGTTTATTCTATTCTCTCTCTCCTTTTACCCTGGCCCTGCTCAAAAGTGTTTTGCTTCTGACTGTCTCCTCTCTCAACTGCCCTTCATTCTCTCACTCATTCCCCCTTTCTCTTATCCCATTCCCCTCCTACTTTCCTGTAAGGTAAGATAGATTTCCATACTCAGTTGAGTGTGTATATTATTCTTTCTTTGAGCCAGTGCTGGTGAGAGTAAGGTTCACTCACTGCCCCTCAGTCTACTTCTCCCTTTTCCTTTCTCCCAGTATATTCCTCTCTCACACCTTAATTTTACTTTATTTAGCTATCATCCTTTCATAATCAACTCATACCTCTGACCTCTGTCTATATGTACTCCTTCTGCCCTACTGATGAGAACGTTCTCATGAAATACAAGTATCATCTTCTCATGTAGGAATGTAAACAGTTTAACTTTGTTTAAGTTCCCTATGACTTCCCTTTCCTGTTTACCTTTTGTGCTTCTCTTGAGACTTGTATTTGAAAGTCAAATTTTCTATATAGCTCTGGTCTGTTCATCAAGAATGTTGGAAATTCCTCTGTTTCATTGAATGTCCCCTTTTTCCCCTGGAGGAACATACTCAGCTTTGCTGGGTAGGTGATTCTTAGTTATAATCCTAGCTCCTTTGCCCTGAAGAATATCATATTCTAAGCCCTCTGAACCTTTTAAGTGTAGAAGCAGCTAAGCCTTGTGTTATCCTGACTGTGGCTCCACAATACATTAATTGTTTGTTTCTGACTGCTTGCAATATTTTCTGTTTGTCCTGGGAGTTTTTTCATTTTGAGATCTCTTTCAAGAGGTGATGGTTGGATTCTTTCAGTTTCTATTTTACCCTCTGGTTTTAGAAGATCAGGGCAGTTTTCCTTGACAGTTTCTTGAAAGATGGTGCCTAGGCTCCTTTTTTGATCTTGGCTTTCAGGTAGTCCAGCAATTTTTTAATGACCTCTCCTGGATCTGTTTTCCAGGTTCTTTGTTTTCCCAGTGACATATTTCCCATTGTTCTATTTTTTCATACTTTTGATTTTGTTTTATTGTTTTTCAATTTCTCCTAAAGTCATTAGCTTCCATTTTGCTCCATTCTAATTTTTAAGGAATTATTTTCTTCAGTGAACTTTTATAGCCCCTTTTCCATTTGGCCAGTTTAGCTTTTTAAGGAGTTTTTTTCTTCAGTGAATTTTTGTGTCTCTTTCTCCATTTTCCAGTTCTGCTTTTTAAGGCATTCTTTCCATTAGCTTTTTGGATCCCTTTTGCCATTTGGGTAAAAGGTGTTTTTTTTTAAGGTGTTACTTTCTTTAGTATTTTTTTGGTCTCCTTTACCAAGCTGTTGACTCATTTTTTTTGCGATTATCTTGTGTCACTCTCATTTCTCTTCCCAACTTTTCCTTCTGCTTCTCTTAGTTGATTTTCAGAATCCTTTTTGAACTCTTCCATGGCCTGAGACGAATTCATATTTTTCTTGGAGGCTTTGGATGTAGGAGCTTTAACTTTGTTGTCTTCTGAGTGTGTTTTGTTCTTCCTTATCACCATAGTAACTTTCTATGGTCAGGATATTTACTTTTTTTTTTTTTACTTGTCTTTTACTTGACTTTTAACTCTTTGTTAAAATAGGGCTTTGCTTCCAGGATTTAGGGTATACTGTCCCAAATTTCAGGGGTTTTATGCAGGTGTTTTCAGAGATACTTCTAGGGACCTCTAAGTTTTCAGTTCTTCCAAGGTGGTATGATCTAAGAAGAGGTGTTTACTACTCCTCTGCCTGTGCTCTGGTTTGTGAGTGACCACCACTCTTTTTTTGCCCTCAAACTGTAACGAGGGTCCCTACTCCACTGTGGCCGCAAGGTGTGGTGAGTTTGTGCTCCTCCTTGCCTTGGGACTGCTATCCAGGACTATGACTGGGTTCCAAGTATTGGCAAAGCAACAGTGCTAAAAAAGAGACCCTTGTAATCTCCTTCTGACCAGTTGTTTGATCCCCTTGCCATTTGTGGCCTGAGAGCTCCAGAAGCAGTTGCTGCCTCTGCTGATTCAGTGACTTCACAAGCCTGCTCCTGCTTTGCTGGGGTAGGGACTAGGTGGGCACAGCCTGTGCTGGGACTGTTCTCCAACTTGGGTGGGACAGACCTTTCCTGCCAACTTAAGCTGTCTTGGGCTGCCTGGAAGATTGTTTCTCTCGTTCTTGTTGTGAATGGTGCTGCTCCAGAATTTGTCGAGAGTCAATATTGAGAGATATTTTTAGGGGTTTGGGGGAGCTCAGGTGAGTCCCTGCCTTTACTCAGCCATCTTGGCTCTGCCTGACCTCTGCAGCTTTTGACACTGTTGATAGCTCTCTTCCTCTTGATAACTTTCTTCTCTTCAATTTCTCTCTCTTTGAAAAGGCTTCCAGGTCATTTTTTCTTCTATCAGCTCTCTTATTGATACTGTTTTTTCAGTCATATTTCTTGCTGTTTTGTGGGATCGTTGAGTTTTGTTTTGTCTCTTCTAATTTTCTATTTTGGTTGAGTGAGGTTTTCTTATTTCTGTTCTAAGCTGTTTTTTCCACTGTAATTCTTTCTACTAGACTTGACCCTGGTCAAGTCATTTGATCCTATATGCCTCCATTTCCTCTTTTGTAAAATGAGTTGGAGAAGGAAATGGCAAACCACTCTAGTATTTTTGCTAAGGAAACCCCAGATGAGGTCAGGAAGAGTGAAACAGGACTGAAAAACAACCACAGCAGATCTGTTTACCATTTCAAATGCTTGCACTTTTGCACTGCAGTGGTCCACTGTGCATGGCAAACTTTTTCTAAGCAAATTCGTTTAATTGGTACTTGGTTTTTCATAGCTGAATCAGAAACTTAGGAATGTACACTGCACTCAGGAAAACGGTTATTCCTCATCTTAAAGACATGTATCATATTCTTAAAGACATGTATCATATTTATCTTTTACTTTATTCCATGACCTTGAAGTCACTAATTTCATTCCAGAAAAATTTCAAAGTACTATAATTAAAGTACTGTTTTGTCTTCTAGCACAGTCAGTAAAGCTGTTGGTTAGAAAGGTTTGTTTGCTGCTGGTGGAAAGTGAACATAAGGTTAAATTTATTGCCTAAAGCAATCTAGTAATACTTTTATGTAGCTGCTGAAGAAAGTCTGAGAGTAAATAAGTCTGGTTGTTTTTTTTTAAACACAAGTTATTTTTTGTTCACTGGAGAAATTTTCTAAGTTCCTCTTGTAGCTAACATCAAACTTAAATAGAAAATTAACATTGTCTCTATTGTTTTGTATTTTTGTTTTGTGAACTACTTCCTAATTATATTTTGTCTGGTACCTGTGACTTGCTGACCTGGAGTTTGATGCCTCTAAGAGCCTTCTCTGCCTCCCTGCCCCCACCCCATTCACTTCCTAAATTTTATGAAGACTATTCTGGCTTTAATTATGACTTTAGTGACAGATGACATTCTTAGCTGCCAAGAGGGCAGTAAGGAGTTGCAGACTTGTGCCTGGCATGAGTTTTCTTGATGTCTAGCTACAATGCTAAATCACTTGGCTCAGGACCTAGGAAAGAAGAAACCTGAATCCTTACTCACCTGCTTAGCTGGGAGCTCTTCCCTTCCACTAGAAGATTATCTTTCATAAGAAATATTGGCGTGGATAAGAGTTAATTCTTAGACACAATTTCCCATGTACAGAATTAAAATAAAAATTGTTAAGCAGTATTGTCTTCCCCTTCTGTGGTAGTTTTCTGTATTTGTCTTTAGCTCATGGTAGTATTTCTGTGGAGTTCTAAAACACTGCTTTAATTTGCTCAAGGAATGTCAGAGACCTCACATGTCACCTTAGATATGGGCTCTAAACAAGTTGGACCCTGATAAAATGAAGTGGGAATAAAGAATAGGAACAGAAGAGCTACCTCCTTCTGAACCATGGCAGGCCTGAGGGTTTAGATTACATATAGAACTTTTTTTTTTTATATGAGATTCTTTATTAAATTTTTTTGAGTTACATCTTTTCTCCCCGTCTTTCCCCCGCCCACCACCCCAAAACAGCCATCCCAGTATTTCCCCCCTCCCCCAGTCTATTCTCTCCTATGTCACT
>JAQQSU010016338.1:0-10961 GCA_028627135.1 Pseudochirops cupreus
GCTTGACTCCCAGCATGCTGCAATGAACCCTTCCTGTCCAACTGCCAGGCTGCCTTCAACAGGAGATTTGTTTCTCTGTCACTTTTTGGGTTCTGGAGCTCTAAAATCTGTTTAGAGCAATATTTTGTAGGTATTTGAGGTGGTTATGGGGGGAGCCATGGAGTTTTCCTGCTTCTACACCACCATCTTGACTCTTTCCCCCAAGACAGATCTTTTTGAGGCAAGCTCTGTGGAGGCAGAAGCTGCTGCTGCCTGGGAGACTGAAGAGGAGCCAGGGAGGCTGAAGAGGAAACCTGTCTTCCACCTTCTCCCAGGTGGAGAGAATGATTTTGATTTTGAAAATCTGGATGGAGTGATTTTGATTCTGGGAACCAGCTGAAAGTTCTGATGAGTCCAAGGGCCAGCCAGAGCTTCCAAAAGACTGAGGAAGCATGACTGAGAGGGATTTAAGACTGTCTGTTTATGGCTTTGTTAAGCCTTGTCTTCCTGGGAACAGAGACTGTGAAAGATTTGAGATGGACTGGACACTGTGACCTCCAATGTGGAGCAGGAACTGCACAGAGAGCTGGACAAGGACCTGGGAGTTGTCTGCCTTTGAACCCAGGTGACAGTTTGGTGAATCCAGGTAGGATCTGGGACCATGGAAGGGGATCCAGGGAATCTGAGAAACCACCCCAGGTCAGGCTGAAAGAAGACTTTACTTGGATACTGTGTACTAACTGAGAAATTGTAAATTTACTAGTGACCTAGGGGTAGAGTGTCTGTGTATTTTCTGATGATTGAATAATAAATGATAAAGGATGATTGATTGATTAAATGATTGTATTTAGTGACTGATGATTGAATAAGTGATTGATTGAGTTAACTTAATGTGCCCCATGAGTGGAAAACTTTGACTATTGCACTTTACAATTGAATTAAGGATTTTGTGCATGCTTAAGTTACTAAATGATTGTTCTTTGTTCAAAACTTTGTGACCCCTGTAGTGGAAACTGTGTGGCCATTTTCTGTAATAAACTGTTGTGAATGCTATATTTTGATTTTCTGTGATAAGCTGTAATATTGTGAATGCTGTACTTTGATTTACTGTGAATGTTTTGCTTTTATTTGTTATGGAATAGAGTGTTCACTATAGTGTGTAATCATAACCTTAAAAACTGTTCATAGTAGAATTCTTCTGGAAATGTGCTAGTGCTTGGCTTTACATTGTGGCCAAGATATAGCCATTACATTTACATTCTTATCAACCTCGTGTTTTAGAAGCCTCATTCAAAGATCTCTCCTTGGGATGATGTCATCTTATTCTGCCCACCTAGCAAGGTGGTGGATGGTACGTAGTAGGTTCTGAGATTTTCCCTTCTAATTCCTTGAATAACTATTTACTTTGTCAAAAATATTTGCCCAAGCCCCAACTGTTACAATATCCTGCTTAAATTTTGCCAACTGATCAATTAACACATGTTAACATCATGTGTTAATTAACACATGATGGGGGAAACCCATAGATAAAGTCTGAAGTCATTATGATGGTTTTCCCATCCAGAAGAATTGCCTCAGATTCAGGTGGGATGTAAGGTGTTACAGGCTTTGATGTGGTGGTGTAACAGTAATTACTTAGGGTTAAGTACCTCTGTGAAAGAAACAGAAGGTGTGAACTCTCTCTCCTGTTGCTGACATAACAGGAAGGGGTTGACTGAGACAAGAAGCCAATGTGTGTGCCTGGATTTAAGAAGAGCTCCAGAGGACAGACAGACAGAATCAAGAATTTTCCTCCTGGTGGTTCCTGGTCAAGGAAGCAGAATTGTCCCTGCATCTGGGAGCTGGGCTGCTGGACTGAGAACTGAGTTGGAGTTTTCTATGAGACCAGAATCTGGTGAAGGTTTAAGTTGCTGCTGAGGAGGCCTCCTGGAAGGCCGCTTGGAAGCCAAAGATTTCTTCTGGGTCCTAGGGCCAGCTGAACTGCTGAAGGACTGAAGAAGCATGACCAGGATAAGGCTTTGTTTGTTTGTGGCTTGGTTGATCCTTGAGTTCCTGAAGGAACTGAACTCAAGTTCAGAAGTGGTAAAGGTTTTGAGATGTGCTGGACCTTATGAACTTCAGTGTATACCAGGAACTGCCAGGAGGACTGGGCAAGGACCTGGGACTGTCTGCTTCTGAATCCAGGTGACTGGTGGATTCAGGTAGGAGCTGGGACCATGGAAGGGGATCCAGGGAATCTGAGAGACCACCCTGAGTCACGATGAAGAAAAGGCCTCTCCTTGGATATAGAATGACCGGTGAAATTGAAGTTTACTAGACACCTAGGGGTGGAGGGTTTGTGTAATTTTCTAATGATCCTATTTAGTGATTAATGATACTTAGTAACTGATTGCTAGATAAGTGACTGATTAATTTAATCTATGATTGCCCCACGAGTGGAAGATTGATTATTGTATTGTGAAATGACTGAATGATTAAGTAAGGAGGGTTTCCCCCTTAGGGAAACCAGATGATTATTCTTTTGTTCTTTGTTGTAAATATTGTGGTCACTGTAGTAAAAACTATGTGGCCATTCTAATGTTAAGCTGTTGTGAAAACTATGTTGTGATATTCTGTGATAAGATGTAATGTTGTGAATATTATACTGTACCTTGATTTTCTGAGAAAGTTTGCCTTGATTTGTTATTGAATAAATGGAGTGTTCACTGTACTATGTAATCAGAACCTTAAAAGCTGTTCACAGTAGCATTCTTTTGGGGAGTTGCTCCTGCATGGCATTACATTGTAATGTAACAATAATGCAATATTCACAATAACTATGGTGGTTATGAATATACTGGTATAGTTGTGAATCACAAAAGTGTAGCAAACTCTTCACATGGAGGGCAGAACCATAGCTTTTATTCAAATGCCAGAAAACAGAGTCACAGAACCAGAAAGATGAGTCCCAGAATCAGAAAGCCAAAGACATTACAGTAGTCACAAAGTTGATACACATGGTTAATGTAGTGAACACCCACATTCCCAAGTCTTCACAATAGAACAGGCTCCCTCAAGCAGGGATCCTTCTCTCACACATGGTAGCTCCTCAGCCTGGTTCTTGGAAGTTCTTGGCAAAAGTTGCAGAAGGAGGGTCTCAGCAAAAAGTTGCAGCCTCCAGGTGCTCACTGAGAGAAAATCTGACTGTCCTGCTGGTTCTCTTCCTAATATACAGTATAGCTCCTCCCTGTTCTGCCCCCTCCTGTTACATCAGCAACTTCCTCCCAGGGTGTTAACTGCTTCTGTGTTAATTAAATAGCTTAAACAAGGTGTTAATTTGAAACAAGGTGACAAGTACCTGCTTATTTGCCAATACAAAGGGGAATGGAGATTCCATTAATATTACAGGTGGATAGGAAAGTACCCAGAATAAATCTACTTAATCAAACTCATTTTCTTTAGGAACTTCACCCTCTCCCTTGTAGATACCTATCTGTGAGCTAACTTTTAAGTGGAATTCATCTTTTGGTGAAGACCAATTGTACCTTACTCATAATTTTTCTTTCCTCTCCAAATTCTGCCCCTCATAATTGGGGACTTCAGCATGCATATTGACTCTCTCAGACACCTTATAGACTCACCTCCTGCACATATGGACTTCCAGTGGCCTATTGCTCTATCCCACATCAGTTACACACAAAGTGGCTCATATCCTTGATATTACCATCACCCCAAAAAGCACCAAGAATTCTGACCATAATCTGTTGACTTTTCCCCTCTCTGTATCCCTGCTCTTATCAAACCCTATTCTTCATTCACACATTAAACTCTGATCTCCAGACACCTCAGTTCTTCCCTAAGCCATCTGTCCTGCACTAGCCACTCTTTCTTCTTCACCCCATCTTGGTTCTTTAATGAATCAGCTCATTTCTGTATAGTCCTCTTCACTTGAGTCCTTGGACCCTTTATCATATCACTTATTGTGCCCTGCCAAGTCTTAGCTTTGGATGACTCTCACCATTCGCCACCTGTACTCCTATGTATGTGATGCTGAACATGGGTGGTGACAATTATACACCATTCCAACTGGGTTCCCTACAAAGTTACACAATATGACCTCAATTAGCATACACTAACATTGGGTAACCATTCTACACTTCTCTTATCAGCTTACTATCCCACTCTCCACAGCAACTCTTTTAAACTTTGCTATCAGTCCTCAAATCATATATATCAACCTCCCTCCAACCCTCCCCATCTCTACTGAGAACCTTGCTTTATATTTTCCATGAAAACAATTGAGGATATTTGTTATTAAGTCTCTTTTCTCCTCTCCTCCACCAATCATACCATTTATATGCCTTTTGTCACTATCTCCTTCACCCCTATCTCACATAATGAGGTGGATTTACTCCTTACCAAGGACCCCATTACACTTGTATTGTATGTCAATCCCATTCTATTCAGTCTCCTCAAACTAATTACCCCCTCTGTCATTCCCACTCCATCACATATCTTTGATCTCTCTTTGATTACTGGCTCCTACAAACATGCCTAAGACTCTTCATCCTTAAAAAAAAAAACCAAAAACTTTACTTAAATCTATTCATCTCTTATATCTCCCATTCCATTCTCTTCTCTCTGTTCTGGTTAAATTTCTTGAGAAGAACATCTACCTTCTTTCCCCTCATTTTCTTCTTCACCCTACAATCTGACTTCCAGCTTGATCATTCAACAGAAACGGTTCTCTCCAAAGTTACTAATGAGTTCTTAATTGCCAAGTCTGATCATCTTTTCTCAATCCTCATTCTTCTTGGCATTTTTAAAGTCTTTAGTGCAATCGCTTTCTTTTTTATGCTCTTTTCTCTCTAGAGTTTTGGAATACCATTCTCTACCGGTTCTCCTACCAATTAGAAAATTATTTCTCAGTCTTCTTTATTGGATCATCATTCAGATTATGCTCTCTTATCTTTTCTTCTTGTAATACTACTTCACTTGGTGATCTCATTGGTTCCCGTGGATTTACTTACCACCTCTATGCTAATGATTTTCAAATCTCTCCTTCCTGCCCAAATGAAACTTTTTTTCTTGCATTGTGATCTCCAATCTCATATCTATAGTTGTCTTTCAGACACTTTGAACTGGAAGTCCAGTAGACTTAACATGTCTGAAATGGAACATAATATCATTTCCCCTAAATCCTGCTCCTCTCCTAACTTCCCTATTGTGGTCAAAAGCAGCACCATCCTTCTGGTCCCTGAGACTCACACCATTAACTCCTCATTATCTCTTCCCCCACTTCCCACATATTCAATCTGTTGCCCAAGGCCTGTTGAATTCACCTTGCAACATCTCTCTAATATGCTCCCTTTTCTCCTCCATTACTGCCACCACTCTTATGCCACCACCCTCATCCCTTCACAGCTGAACTATTGCAACAGCCTGCTAGTGAGTCTGCCTGCCTCAACTATCTCAACCCTCCAAACTATCTTCCATTCAGCTATCAAAGTGATTTTCCTAAAGTGCAGGTCTGAGTATGTCACTCTTGTACTCAACAAATTCCAGTGCTTCCCTATCATGTCCAGGATCAAATATAAATTTTCTTGGTATGCAAAGTCATTTACAACCTAGCACCACTGTCACCTTTCGAGTCTTCTCATTCCTTACCATGTACTATTTGATCCAGTTAGACTGGCCTCCTTGCTGTTTCTTGAACAGCAAACATACCATTTCCTCCAATTTTGGGCATTTTCTCTGACTGCCTTTCATTCCTGGAATGTTCTTTCTACTCATCTCTGCCTACAGGCTTCTCTGACTTGCTTCAAGTCTTGACTAAAATTCTATCTTCCAAAGGAAGCCTTTCCCATCACTCACAATTTTAGTCCTTTCCTTTTTTTTTTTTGCTATTTCCTACTTTTCTTTAATGTAGCTTATTTGCACATATTTATTTGCTTGTTTTCTCCCTCCATTAGATTGTGAGCTCCTTGAGGATATGGACTGCTTATTGTCTCTTTTGGTATCTACTATGCTTACCACATATTAGATACTTAATGCATCTTATATGTAAGATCATTGTCAGAGATCAATGCTGCAAATATTCCCCTAGTTACCTGTTTTCCTTATAATTTTAACTACATTAGATATGTTTGTGTAAAAACTTCAAGGGGCAGAGCTAAGATGGCAGAGTAAAAGCAGGGATTTCCTTGAGATCTCCCCCAGACCCCTCCAAATTTCTGTAAAAAAGAACTCTAAACAAATTCTAGAGCTACAGGACCCAAAAAATGAGAGCAAAACCCATCTCAAGTCCCAGACAGCTTACTGCACCAAACTGGGAGCAGAGCACAGTCCAGCATGGCCTGAGCCGGCAGATTAGGCCAGAGCAGGCCTCAGGGGACTGAATAACTGGAAGGAGTGGCAGTTTCCACACTTCTAAACCCATAAATGCCAAAGACAAAGGAGAAGGTCAGTGGGGTAACTCTGCTAGACTTGTATAAGAGAAGAGCATGGTCTGGCCCCAGCCCTGGTTTGTTGAAAGTGGTGTTAGCAGCAGCAGCAGCAGATGCCTTCAGAGCTCTGGTACACAGATGGGGGAGGGGGCTGGGGTAAAGCAAATGATTAGAGGTTGATTTTGGGGATCTCTTTACTGGCACTGATAGAGGATTCTGTTCCTTTACTCTGCTTAGATCTGGGTCACAGTCTAAGATGGTGATCCTGGGGTGAAGCAGAGTGCTGGCATGGCAGAGCTTATGGTGGCTGTGGAGAGGGAGTCCTAACATTTCTGAGGGAGGAAAGAGTGCATGTGGTCACTCAGACACCAGACCACAGCCCAGGGAAGGAATGAAAACCTCTCCTTTGATCACAGAAGCATGAGAAGATAAACAGTAAAGAGAAATCATACAGGACTTATTAAAATTGAACTGTTTACATTCCTACATGGAAAGATGATATTTGTAACTCTTGAGATTTTTCTCAGTATTATGGCAGTTGAAGAGTGAGTGTGTGTGTGTGTGTGTGTGTGTGTGTGTGTGTGTGTAGACAGAGGGCACAGGGTGAGTTGAATATGAAGGGATGATATCTAAAAAATAAAATTAAGGGGTGAGAGAGGAATATATTGGGAAAAGGAGAAAGGAAAAGATAGAATAGGGTTTTATGAGGCAAGAAAAACTTTCACAATGGAGTGGAAGAGGGGAAGTGGAAGGGAATATGTCAGCCTTACTCTCATTGAATTTGGTTTTAGGAGGGAATAAAATGCACGCTCATTTGGGTATATTACCCTACAGGAAAGTAGGGAGGAAAGGGATAAGAGGGGGAGATGATAGAAGGGAGGACCAATTGGGAGAGGGAATAGTCAGAAGCAAACACTTTTGAAAAGGAACAGTGTCAAAGGAGAAAATAGAATAAATAGGGGGCAGGATAGGATGGAGGGAAATATAGTCTTTCACAATATGACTATTATGAAAATGTTTTGTATAACTACACATGTATAACCTTTATTGAATTTCTTGTCTTCTCAATGGGAGTGGGTCAGGAGAGATGAAAGGAGAGAATATGGAACTCAAAGTTTTTAAAAACAAAATGTCAAAAAAAATGTTTTTACGTGCATCTAGGTATAGAAATCTATCTTGCCCTACAAGAAAGTAAAGGGGAAAGGGATAAGAAGGATAGAAGAGAGGGCAGACTCAGGAGAGGAGTAATCAGAATGCATGCCATCCTGGGGTGAGGAGTAGGGGAGAGATGGGGAGAAAATTTGGAGCTCAAAATCTTCTGGAAAGGAGTGTTGAAAACTAAAATAAATAATTTTTAAACAACTTCATTTTGTATCATTAAAATTCTCTATTTTTTGTGTGTATATTCTTGTGTATTTTATATTCTCCTTTACTCTAGTAGTGAACTCTTCTCATATCCTTGGATCCAAGAAGTAATTTCTTCTTTGTTTCTTAAATCTATTTCTGATGGCCCATGTCTATCTATGTTGTATATCCATTTGGAGGTTATATGAGTGTATAATTTGATGTATTTCTCTAAATCTATTTTTTTTCCTTACTGCTGTCTAGTTTTCCCACAAGTTTTTGTCAACTATTGCATTTCTGAACACAGTGTATTTTTAGTTGGTGTCATGTACTTCCTGGATGATTCTTGGTAGATACATTACCAAATATTTTTTTAGCTTTTGTAGTCATTTTTAATGGCATTTCTCTTTCTAGCTCTCCCTGTTGGGTTTTGTTGGTAATAAACACTGATACTAATGTTGTACATGGATTTATTTTATATCCTACAATTTTGCTGAAATTATTAAATGTTTCAAATAATCTTAACTATTAAGAGTTTTCTAAGTGCACCATGATATCATCTCCAAAAATGATAGTTTTGTTTTTCTTTACCTATGCTTTTACCCTCAGTTTTTGTTTTGCCTTATTTCTACAGCTTGTATTTCTAGCTCCATGTTAAATAGTAATGATGATAATGTTGCTTTACCTAGTCTTATGGAGAAGTTTTTCTTCATTAAATATAATGTTTGCTTTTAAATTTAGTAAGATATTTAATATATTAAGGAAAAGATTCCTAGAGTTTTGTTTTTTTTTTTTAACATGGTTTATGATATTTAGTCTTCCTTATGCTGAACCAACTCTGCATTCTTGGTATGTACAACTTGATCTCAGTGTATAATCTTTCTAATATTTTGGCATTGTCTGCTTGCTAAAAATTTATTTAAAATCATTCATTAGTGATTTTGGTCTATAATTTGCTTTCTCTGTTTTGTCTGTCCCTGATGTAGGTGTTAAGAAAGTATTTGTATAATAGAAATCTATTAAGGAGTGCTTTTTCCCCCCCTTTTTTTAATCACACAGTGTAAAATCAGTCATGAGCAGCTCTCCTGAGGACTGCTGCTGTGAATAACTTTAAGGATCTAATAGCATACTATATTGAACTCTCTTTACTCAACAATAAACTAAAGCAAAACATTCAAGAGACTAAAGCACAACATTCACAACAATATAGCACAACAACTAAGGCGACCACATAGTTTTAAACAAAACATATTCAGTAAGTCACAATTTCCTCAATCAATATAGAGTACCCAAGTAAAGTCTTCTTTCATCTCAGCTCAGCCTGGTTTCTAATCATCCTTAAAAGGTAGCCATCCTTAAGGGGTAGCAGAAAGTACAAACATCATCCACCCCTAGGTCACATCAAATTACAATATCATCAGTCAGCACTGAGGACCCAAGTAAAATCCTCTTTCATCATAACTCAAGGCTGACTTCCAAACCCCACAGATCCTCTTCCAAGGGCTGGTCCTTCCCAACTCTTGCTTAGATTTCCCCAACTTTGCCTGGATTCACAGGTAGGCCACTCTCCCAGCTCTTGCCTGGACTCACATGTAGGGAGGTCTCCACTCCTGTTTCATACCTCACCTACAGGAACTGCTTTTTGAAGTTTCTGTTTCTAGGAAGACAGAGTTTAACAGAACTACAACAATATTTATGCACATTGCTGGCACTATCATATCAATTCACTTTTTGTCTGACAAAGTAACTCATACCAACAGACAAAGCTTCTGTCTGAGAAACCAAACACAAATCAACAGTAAAGGCTCAGGACTTCTGTAAATAGCAGTAAAACTGTCTTTCAGGACTTCTATAAATAGTAGTAAAGTCTTCTTTCAGGGCTTCTGTATCTGCAGTAAAGTCCTCTTTCAATAGACAGAAAGCTTCATTCTGACAAAGTAACATCAACATAGACAGAATAGACAGAGTGCCAACATCACAAACATTTTCCCTCTCAGTTCTGCTTGGTTCCAACTCATGCTTGAACTTTTCTCTGCTCTGCTCCTTCCTGTTCCACTCTTCTTGCTCTGACCTTCCTGTTTCATTCTTTCAAAAACTTCCTCCCACTGTGGGGCTCCATGTGATGACAATAAGCCTATTAAGGACAGGGAAAGTCTCCAAACTCCCTTAGGCCTTTTAAGGGCAACACAATGCATATTGTTTCCAACAAAGACTTGATACAATTAAAGGTGACGTTCAAAGGCACTTGAATAGCTGAAAGAAGCAGCAAAGTACTACTTTGCTTGCCATTACACATAGAATTTGTCATATTGGATTTAATTATTTTTTGAATGTTTAATAAGATTCACTTTTAAATCCAATTTTTTCTGGAGTTTTCTTTTTTTTTGAGATTTGATTTATGACTTTCAATTTATTTATTATGATATTGGGTTAATTTTTTAAAATCTGGGTTTTTCATATATTGGTGTATATTCATCTATTTCCTTTAAGTTATCAGTTTCTGATAATTTTCTCTATTTCTTCTGTAGTTATGATTTCTTTTTCATTTCTGTGTGAAAATTCAATTTATCTCTCTTTTTAAAACTGGGTGAACTTTATATGTTTTATTTTTTTAAAGCTCCTAGTTTTATTTGTCAGTTCAATAATCTATTTGCTTTTAAGTTAATATCTTTTCTATTCAACATTTCAACTTTGTTACTTAGGATATTTAATTTGTTATTCAAGTTTTTTTTTGCATTCCCAATTCATTAGCATATTCTTTAATGTTTTGGATGAGGAATATATTTATAAAGGTAAACTCTTCTGTCAGAACTTCGTTTTTATGGGGTTTTTTTGTTTTAAATAAATTTATTTATTTATTTTCTTGTTTACATCATTCATTTCCATGAGATTTTGAGTTACAAATTTTCTCTCCATCTTTCCAATACCCAGCACCTCAAAACAGCCATCCCATTGTATAACCCCTCCCCCAATCTGCTCTCTCCTATGTCCTCTCCCTCACCCCTCTGACTTTCAGGTAGGGCAGGATGGATCTCCCTCCCACACAGTGCCTGTATATCTTAATTCCCAGTTGGATATTGTTAAAAATAATTATATATATATATATATGCACACACACACACACACACACACACACACACACACACACATATATATATATATACATATATGTATATATGTATATATTTTAACATTTGATTACAGAACTTTAAA
>JAQQSU010016339.1:0-10961 GCA_028627135.1 Pseudochirops cupreus
TGGGTATTTTGGGGTGGCTATGTGAGAGCTGCGATATGTTGCTGCGGCTACGCCGCCATCTTGGCTCCGCCGCCATCTTGGCTCCGCCTCATTAATCCTTCTTATCCCCAAAGAAGGAATTAGAGTTTGGTTGCTGTTCTTACTTTGCTTCCTTTGCCTGCTCATGGCTGCCAGTCAATGATTTTTTAGCTCTGTGGAACTCTGCTTCCAGAGGGGAAAGCTCTGTCCCAAATCGCTGGGGTTTTCCCAGCTGCTGGAGCTTTTAGGAGGCTTCTGCAGTCTCCACCATCTTTTGCTCACTGAAAACGCACCCCAGGATCACCACTCAAGACCACAATCTGGATCCAGGCCACTCAACACAGGAGCATTGGCCTTTGAACAATTGCTTGGCCCCTCTGCAGTCTGCAGGCCGGGAGCTCTGAAGCAGCAACGTGGAGGTGGCTGCAGGGCCTCTGCTTCTGCCGCTTCCTTGCTCTGGAGGCAGTTTGGCCAGACCCACTTTTCTCCCGTAATTTAGCCGAGTTCCTCTGACCTTTCACTTAGTCCTTTTTTCTTATGGCTTGATAATTCTGGAAACTGCTACAGCTGCTGCTGATCCACTCTCCTGAAGCTCCAGCTGTGGCTCGGCTGGGCTTGGCTGGCCACCCCCAGGGGCCAAGCCGCAGTTTCAGGCTGGGCTGGTTTCGGCTTCCAGCAGATGGTCCCTCCTAGCCGAGGTGCCTTCAGTGGGAGGTAAATCTGTGCACATTTTAGAGCCCTAAAATTTGTTTAGAGTCATATTTTATGGGTATTTGATGTGGCTATGTGGAGCTGCTGTACCTTGCTGCTCCTGTGCCACCATCTTCTAAATGCTTAGGTACAAATATTTTCAAAGAATGATGCACACTGAAATCCATCTACATCTGCCCATATTATTGATTCACATCCCTTAATGAATTTGGCTTGATTAGAGGCATGGAACACCCAATATATTGGGGACCTTCTTGTTTTCTCCAGCATCATAAAGATACCTGGTTATCTATCCATTGCTTTCAACATGTGGCCAGCCCATCTTCTATAAAGTAAGCAAGCCCTTTGCTTTTAGTATAATGTTATGACCCCTCTAGTATTCTCTAAATTTCTTGAAGCAAGGGCAGAAACTTACTCATCTCCATTGCTTCAGCACCCTAGCACAGCATCTCCAATATAGCAGCTGCTCAGTCAATGTTTGCTGAATGAATAAGCAATTGATTGAGTCAGGCAATTATTACTGATTATGCTTTTAAGAATGTCTGAAATATGATAAGCATTAAGAGGTAAATTCAGCAGTCTCTAAAACAGTTCAATTATATGCTCTTTATCTGTCTTGAAGAGTATAATTTTTACATTTCAATTATTAGGATTTTAGATAAATCTAGATTATCAAGCACTAATTTTTTAAAGTAAAATTGTGATTTTTGTCACATCAATTAAGTGAGATAAGGCAATTGTAGAATTAGGTAATGTTTTTCTTTCCTTTTGTATCTTTTCCATCCTGATCCTGACTTCAGTATTAAGGTAAATTTATATGAAAAGATGTATCTTTGTATGTTTGTATTCACAAATACATATATAAAATATATGTACACATGTACATATATAATTTATGTTCATTTTGATTTTTTGGTGTGGTACATTTCTGTTTGCTGTGGAGGATGCAAACATACTTTTAAGACATGACTTCTGACTTCCAGAAATCACAGAGAACAATTGATTCTCAAAGTGATCTCAGATGCCATCTAGCCCATTCCATATCTATACAGAATCTCTGGGCTATGCATTTCTAGTCTAACCCCTCTTTCACATGCCAATCCTTCAAGTAATTAAGGAGAGAGAGTTCTATATTTCACCATCCTTTGTTCCACAAATTTGGCTCCTTCTACCATCCTTTGCATATTATATCATCCACTCTGCTCACCTTCTGGCTTACCTTTTTCTGAATATGCTTTGGCATTTTAATACCCTTCCAAAAATGTATTGCACAGAACTAAACTCAATATTTGCAGTTCTTCTTTGGAGAACTGTTTGTTCATGTCATTTGACCACTTATCGATTGGGGGAATGGCTTTTGTCTTAATATTCATTAGTTGCGTACAGATCATGGGTACTGAACCTCATCAGAGATGAGATATAAATTCTTGATTAGTGAATGAATCAGAGAGCTCGACATATCTGGTGGCCTCAACTCTCATTCATCTTACATTTGGTTATTTTCTTCCCAAAGAACCTGCCACCAGGTATTTAACTTCCCCTGACTTTCTCATCACCTAACTCTCAGTTCTCGAACCATAATCAAATAAACACTACCATTATTAATGTAAAGTCTGCTCCAGTCTCCTCCTCTGTGGCTACCTTCCCCACTATTCTGACTACCAGACAAAAATACTCCTCCCTAGCTTACATTTCTCTCTAAGTGTTGTCTTTCTTTATTAAAATATAAGCTCTTTGAAGGCAATGACTATGTTCACTTTTGTTTTTGTATTTCTGGTAGTTAGAACAATGACACCATTGTTATTAGACGTCAAATCGTCTTTTTTTATTCAACTATTCAATTGACTTAATTTCATTCGAAGTTTTCACCCTTCTTTATTTAGTTACATTATTGAGTTACATTTAAATAAAATTTATTTACATTTAAGTGTTATCTTAATACTGATAAAATTGATCAGTCTTATATTTTGTCATTGCTTCTGTCTTGTTTGGTTAAGAATGAACTCTTAGCCATAACTATAAAAGATACTTGATCTGATTGTCTCTCTCTGTCTCTGTTTCTTCTTTAATATTCAGATCACAGATCCAGTTCTAGTTTATTTAGTTTACTGTGCCATTTGGTAAGTTGTTGTACTACTTACTTTCCACCAAACAGAGATGCTTTACTGGAAAAAGGGAGAGGATACCATATAGAATAGAGGATACCATGTAAAAATAAGTAGAATAAAAGGAAAACTGTGATGGGAGATTAGATGCAACTTCACAGAAGAGGTAACATGTCAGCCTTGAGAACATCTTTGCATCTGAGGACTAGCCTGACTGTACTCCAAAAGGTCCATCACCAGAAAGTTGGCAATCACGTGATGGTTTTATTTTTAAACACTATAGTTCAGGATGATTATCTTCTAAGAGTTAAGATTGCCCTCTGTGGAGAGAGTACCCGTAACAACAAATTCAACAATTATTATTATTTTTTTGGGGGGGGCAATTGGAGTTAAGTGACTTGCCCAAGGTCACATGGCTGCTAAATGTTAAGTGTCTGAGGCCGAATTTGAACTCAGGTCCTCCTGACTCCAGGGCTGGTGCTCTATTCACTGTGCCACCTAGCCACCCCCAAACTCAACAATTCTTAATGGAAGAAGTGCATTGGTGAATGGTCCTTTTTTATGGTTTTTCAAAAATTATTTATTTATACATAGAATATATTTATTGTCTATAATTATATATAGCATTATATATGTATTTATGTATATAATACATTTATTTATACATAGCCATTGTGATATAATAGCTAGAGAAATGACCCAGAGTAAGGAAAACCTGAGTTCAAGTTCATTGTCTTACACTCCCTCTTCCTCTCATTTGATAGTTATTTCTAGAATCTCTATTTAAGGAATAAACCATCTTTTTCTTCATTTCCCATCAAGCTGCACTCCTCTGGACATGATGTTCCTCGTCAAGCACTTTCTTCCCCACTATTAGCTTCCTTTTATGTGTTCTCTTCCCCCTTAGAATCTAAGTTCCATAAGAGTAGAGACTGTCTTTCTTTTTCCCTTGTATTTGAATTCCCATAGTAAGCACTTAATAAATGCTTGTTGAGTGGCTGATTGATTTTGGGGCTCTGGTTGAGTTCCTTAACCGCTCAGTGCCCCAGACAAGTCTCTAAAACTATGAAATTGTAGGGAAAGTATAGGTCTGCATTGGTAAAAGGAGTTCTTTACAAAGAACTAAATCTTTCCTTCTATGATCCTAATCACTTAATAAGTGCTTGTTGGACTGAATGGAATCTAATAGAGGCAACAATAGAGCTTGAGTTTTACAAGAGAAACAAGATGGTGGTTGTGATATTTACAAACTTCATAATGGGGAGGCAATGAGGATAGACGAGGGAAAAGAAAAGAGATTCGGAGCTGTCATTTTGCTTTGACTTAATCACTCCAGTCTTTGGCAAGGGTACTTATTACTGATAATGCAGGTATACCTCACTAATTATCTAAACACACTAATCTCCCTCTGTCTCTCTCTCTCTGTCTCTGTCTGTCTCTCTGTCTCACTCTGTCTCTTCCTGTCTCTGTCTCTGTCTCTCTGTCTCTGTCTCTCTGTCTCTCTCTCTCTTATTAGGCACTTATGTAGTACAATGGATAGAGTAACTGGACAGGAGGAAGAGCTGAGTGTAAATGACATTTGCTAAGTGTATGTCCCTGGGCAAGTCATTCTATTTGCCTCAATTTCCTCATCTGTAAAATGAGGACAATAATCATACCTACCTCCCATGGCTGTTGTGAGGATCAAATGAGATATGAATTGTAAAGTGCTTAGCACAATGCCTGGCACAAAGTACAAGCTATATAAATGTTAACTATTATTACACACACACATACATAAGCACATAGTTTATACATACACACATACACACATTGAAATGTGAGTAAACTCCATTTATTAGAAAGAGTATCTGAGTTGACACAAGAAATACATACATCAGTGTGGAGAGTCATTCTGCCTACTCACAAATTTATTAGAGAAAGAAAAGAGAAATTGGTTTGAGGAAGAAGACAGAACAAGTTAGAGCAGTGGATGAGTGTTGAAAATGGGAGATGATGAATATGAAGAATCATCTAACTCACTCAAGTTCAGGAAGACTTTGAAGAAAACATCACAACTGTATTACACTGAATGAAGAAAGAGCTGCTGTGACAGCCAAGCAGGCTTAAGAGAAAGAATAAGTAGCTTGTGGGGCAATGCCAGTCACCAGGAAGAAGGATTCATTGAAAATTAGGGAATTTGAATACCACTTGGACCTACGTTGTATGTCAACATATGGTCTCTTTCTGTAGAAGGTAGCCAGTAGTCACAATTTACATCAGGTAGCAGTTGTCAGGGGTCATTTTTTGTTGCTCCATTCTTACCACCTAAAATTTCCAAAGTTCACTTGGTGGTTAGGGCAATTACCTCTTTGCCAACCTTTCCTCCTTTCTTATCCTCCCTGTCCCTCCATATACTGGATGCTCTTTCAAATCCACTTCCAACACATTAAGGAAAGATGATAAAATAATCATTTTCATGCAGCCCAACTTGATCTTTTGTAGCTGTGATACTGCAATATGACTCTGAGTCTAAGGGGAAACAAAACCACATGTCTCAAGGACAAGTTTAAGGGAAACCTGTTATTACCTTTTCTTTCTCTCTTTTTTCTGTGTGTGTGTGAACAATTTTAAGGGTAATTGTACTTTAATAGAGACTCTGTTATTTACAATAACTGAAAAGTGGAAGGTGGAGAAAGAGGAGTTATTTTAGTCCTATTCAAAATGTTGCTGTGGCTTAGAATCATAGAGTCGAGGAGGTTCAACCACCTACCTGGTGCATGGATCCCCTCAACAATAATAATATCTCTGCTTGAACAACTTTGAACAACAACTGAGAGGGAATGAGAGATAGATAGATAGATAGATAGATGGAAGTTTACAAATATTTTCCTGATAACAATCTTTTAAAGTAGGTAGTATATCATTATCTCCATCTTACAGATGAGGAAGCAAGTGTAGTTAGGTTGTGGATTGCCCATCCTCACACAGCTACTATCAGAAGTATGACTTGAACACAGGCCTTATCATTCCCATCCAGTGCTCACCATGTGTAAGAAAGTCCCAAGGTGAGAGGACTTGAGGGTTTGCGATTTGCTTCAGAGGATGGAGTTCCAGTAGTGATGTGTAAAGAATGGAAATCACAGATCTATGAAAGTATTAATGTGCACTCTCATGAAGCCCCTGATCTTTTCTTTTTGTAGGGTAAACCTTCCTGGTTCCTTTATCTGACCCTTGTATAATTATCATCTTTTTTTTTTTAGAGGGCAATTGGGGTTAAGTGACTTGCCCAAAGTCACACAGCTAGTAAGTGTCAAGTGTCTGAGGCCGGATTTGAACTCAGGTCCTCCTGACTCCAGGGCTGGTGCTCTATTGACTGTGCCACCTAGCTGCCCCTATAATTATCATCTAGACGTCTTTTAGTTCTACAATGGTCTCCTTTGACTAGTGTACCTAGATAAGGATATAATATTCAGTGTTTACTCTTAGGCTTTTAAAAAAAATTCATTTTTTTGTTACATTTTAAGTTCCAAACTGTCTCTCTCCCTCTCTCCCTCCCCACCTTGCAAAAGAGAAGGCCACCATTTCACACACACACACACACACACACACACACACACACACACACACACAGACACACATGCATATTTACATATATATGATATGCATATTACATTAATATAAAACCACAGACACACATGCATATTTACATATATATGATATGCATATTACATTAATATAAAACCATGCCATGTGTACTTCTGTTCATCAGTTCTTTCTCTGGATGTGGAGGGCATCTTCCCTCATAGGTCCTTTGTAGTTTATGTAATTATTTATAAGACTCAGAACAACTTAGCTGTCCGTGGTTGTTCTTCAAGCAGTACTGCTGTTACAATAGACAATATTTTCTTGATTTTTCTCATTTAACTCTTTATTTCTTCATTCAAGACTTTCCATGTTTTTTTTTTTTTGTCTTTTTGGAGGAGTAGAAAGCAGGGCAATTGGGTTTAAGTGGCTTGTCCAAGGTCATACTGCTATTAAGTGTTAAGTGTCTGAGGCTGGACTTGAACTCAGGTCCTCCTGACTCCAGGACCAGTACTCTGTTCACTGCACCACCTGGCCACCCCTCCATATTTTTCTAAAAACAATCATCTCATTTCTTCCAGCACAGCAACATTCTATCATTTACTTTTACTTTGGCAGAGTTCAGATACAAGGCATCTTGCCATAGTGATTAGAGTTGGTCTTAGAATCAGTAAGAGTTGGATTCAAGATCTATCTCTGATACATACTGTGACCCTAGACAAGTCACTTTACCTACTGGTGCTATAGGCAGCTCTCAAATACTGTAAGTTGGAGCATGGCTGTAACATCTTCATTGGTAGAGGGAAGTACCAAGTTCACCCATAAAATTATAGGTATTTTAAAAAATATTTAAAATAGAACACCTTCTTTTATTCTGAACACTCAACTTCCATTATTTTAGCCTAAGTCAAATGACCTTTTTTTTGGCTGCCATGTTCTTGTAAAGCTGAATTCTTTCTTGAACCTTTGTGTGGAACTTTCTATATATTTCTATAATTTTTCAATTCAGGCCATTGTTTCAGTCTGTCAAGATCACTTTAGATCCTGATTCTATACCTCCCAGATGCATGTCAGACCAAATTTATGAAATTTTAAATGTGATGAAATTTGATGAACAAGGTCTTCATTGACCTAGGTCTCCATTGAAGTAATTAATAACAAATCTGAATAAGAAAGTTAGAGCACTCCCCTGGAGACCTCCTTCCAGGCAATCATCATTTATTAATTTGCTAATCAATCACCACTCTTAAGGTAAAGTTTTGGTTCATCCAGTAAACACATTCAATGAATTGTATTATCATTTAAACCTGTGGTGTCTAACTCAAATAGAAGTGAGGGTCACAAAACTACTCCCTGCATTGCACATTGACTTAGAAAACCTAACATTATTTATTTTCTACTGTATTTTTGTTTATTTTGCTAAATATTTCCCAATGACGTTTTAACCGGACTCAGCATTACTCAGGAATATTGTGGCCAGTTGGCCCTGTATTTGATACCTCTGACTTGGGTCATATTTGTCAACCCTGTCTCTAAGGATTTCATGAGATTTTTTGTTAAATATCTTCTTGAAAAGAAATCTTAGACTGCATATATTTCAGATAGTCCTGATAGACTGAAAGCTCCATAAGGGCAAGCACTATCCTTTGTTTGAACTTTGCATCTTCCCCAGGGTGCGGACTTATTAAGTACTTCATAAATGTCTGTAGAATTTAATCTTTGAATTATTGAAACCCAGAAGTACTGTATACACAGTTTCTCTGAGCTAATTAGAAAGGTTAATAGTTTAATCTGGCATGACTTGTTCTTAGCGAACTCATGCTGATTCCTAGTAATTGCCATTTCTCTCCCTAAATCCTTTTGAAAAACCTGAAAAATCAACATTAATGGCACTCATCTGCAGTTTACAAAATCCCTTTGAACATTAAGTCATTTGTTCATTTAGAGTTTTCTGCTACCTTACCTTTTCAAACTTTCTATGGACAGCATTTCAGGGATTCTATCTCCTGAGGACTGCTTCAGCAGCATCCCAAATACTTTGGCATTTTGTCATCATTGGAATTTCCTTTCACATACCTAGTAATTGTTCCTATGGTTTGTTTTTTGACTTGCCCATTATTTATGATTTCATTAGTTAGTCTCATTTTGGATCTGTGTCTTTTGTTTTTACTCCTTGAACTGATTACTTGTGCTACAGTGTCTAAAGGATGGGTTTACTATTTCTGCCTTTTTATATTTGTTTGTGCTGTCTTTGCACCCTAATGATCAATTTTTGTAAAATTCCACATGGGGTTAAGAAATGTGTATGTTAACAGTTCAGTTTAGAAGATGTCATTAGTCTGGGCTCCCTGCATCTGGCACAGCCCCCAGTGCAGCCCCATCTCAGGCCCAGGGATCGCTGTATCCCACCTCTCCAGGATACCCAGGGTACTGCCAGATGTTGATGACCATGGGCTATAACCCTTACACGTATGGCCAGTACACTCTGCCTTATCCTCCTGTGTATCCTCAGAACCCCGGACAAGCACCCTACCCAGGACCTCAGCCACCTCAGTACCCATTCCCTCAGGCTTCCCAGCAGCCTCACTACCCCCAGCAGTAGGGTGGTGGAGAAGAGGCTCAGTTTAAGGTTAGGGGGAAATGCGCAATAACTCTTCTACAGATTAGCTTCCTTAATGTATTGTACTGTATCCTCTGCACCCATCCATGTTTCAAAGGCCCCATTGGTTTGTCTTGCTGGGGTCTGCAGCACAAGACAAAGGCTAGCCCTGATTGGCAGTTTGTTGGGGGCAGAGGGAGAAAGGAAATTGGAGATGGAGGTGTGAAGGTGGTCTAGCCACCTTCTCCAGGGCATGAGCTGGGCAGAAGAGAGGGCTGAACACACGAGGTCTCCTTTGGGTTTGCATTTTTGATTTAATTTTCAGTATACTATTTTGTGAAATAATCAAAGGCCTGTAAATCTTATAACTTAAAAATAAATGACTTAACTGGGTTTTAAAAAAAAAAGAAGAGGTCATTAGTTTTTTAGCTATAATTTCTCCAGAAATTTGTTCAGGTCTATATTTTCTCCTTTGTTTATATTTCTATTAGATTTGTCCAGAACTGAAAGAATATTAAAATCTCCCACCACTATTGTCTTAGCATATGTGCCTTCTTGTAATTCAGTTAATTTTTCTTGAAAAATTTAGGAGTTAAGGAGTTTGGAGCATGCAAATTTAATTTTGATATTTATGTATTGTCCATGGTTCCTTTCAGCATAATACACCTTTTTCCCTTCTTTTAAGTTGTGAATGTTTGTTTTTATTTTGATTGATAGAATGATTCCAACTCCCATTTTTAAAATATTCATCTAGTAGAAAGTAAATTTTATTCCAATCCCTCATTTTTATTGTGTACGTTTTTGCTTTTTCTTCTAAATAACAACTCATGAGGTTTTGTTTTTTCACCTGATTTGTCATTTTTCACATTGTTGGAAAGTTTAATCCATTTACATTTAAAACCATGAAGATTAAGTTTATATTTCATTCCATTTGCCTTTAATATTATATTTCTGAATTAGGATTCCCCCCTCCCTCTTTATCTATAAATAGAGCACATTGTTTCTTTAGTTATTTGAACTCAAGCAACTTGAACACAAAACTTTCCCAGTAGGTTTCTTCCCCTCCCTCTTACTGTCCCTCCAGTCCCTTTCCCCTATTTGTTACCCTTTCCCCAGTTTTGGTGTATTGCTTAATTTATTGATTCCTTTTACTGTCTTTCTTTTACTTAGTTATTTAACTAGTTCCCTCTTCCCTCCCCCCCCTTAGTTATGTAGTCAAGTAAAAATACCCTTTCTTTGTCTCTGCTTCAACTTGTTTGTTAGTTTTGAATTTCATCTTATGTGTTTTTTTCTAAAAAAAAAAATCAGCTCTCATTCTTTTAACTATTTTCTTCACTTTCTCTTCTGGAATTTTATTCTTTGATTTGTGGGCCCCATACTTATTTATTCCTTCTTCAATCTCTGTATTTTTTATGGAAATTCCATAATTTTCTATCTATTTAGTGTGATTTTTATTGTCTCATAATGTGACAAATTATTTCTTGATAGATTTTTTTCATTTTTTTTGTAAATGGAAAATACCTCATACTCTCTTGAAGGTAGAGTATTTTTTTTTTTAGCACTGGAGTTTAACACAGCAGCATGAGCATAGTAGGCATAGTAAGCATTTGTTGAAGTGAATTGAATTGAATTTCAGAATTTCAAAGTTGAAAAGGACCTGAGAGGACATCCAGGATATTTATACCTGATGTCTATGATATAAATGGTATACCCAACAAGTGACCATCCAGCACAGACTTAAGGCTTCTAGAGATGTGGAACTATCTACCTCCCAAAAGAACGTGTTCTACTTTGGGGCAGCTCTAATTGTTAGGAAATTGTTCCTTACGTAGAGTAGAAAACTATGTCTACATGACTTCTGTTGATTGCTTCTGATTCTGACATCTAGAATGGGGAAAAACACATACAATCCTTTGCCCATTTAACTGCCCTTCAAATGCTTAAAGACAGGGCTATCAGCTCTG
>JAQQSU010001634.1:0-14929 GCA_028627135.1 Pseudochirops cupreus
TTTGCTACCATTTGCTCCACTCTAATTCTGAAGGAATTATTCTCTTCAGAAAGCTTTTGAGATTCTTTTTCTGTCTGGCAAATTCAACTTTTTAAGGCATTCTTCTCCTCATTGGCTTTTTGGGCCTCTTTTGCCGTTTGAGTTCATCTATTTTTTAAGGTGTTATTTTCTTCAGTTAAGTTGTTGACTCTTTTCATGATTTTCTTGCATCTTTCTCATTTCTCTTCTCAATTTTTCCTCCACTTCTCTTATTTGGTTTTCAAAATCCTTCTTAAGCTGCTCTATGGCTGGTAGGTATTCTACATGTTTCTTTGAAGCTTTTGGTTTGGGAATTATGACTGTGTTGTCTTCCTCCCATTCCATGCTTTGATCCTTTTTGTCTCCAAAGAAGGAATCTTATTTTTGATTGCTGTTCTTAGTCTGCTTCCTTTGCCTGGTCATGTTGCCAGTTAATTACTCACTTTTTAGCTCTGTGGAAGTCTGCTTCCAGAGGCAAAAGCTGTGTCCCAAGTCACTGGGGTTTTCACAGCCTGTGGAGCTATTACGAGGCCACTGCTACCCCCATCAGCTTTGGCCTGCTGAAAACACACCCCAGGACCACTACCTAAGACCAGGACCCAGATCTCGGCAGCTCAATGCAAGAGCGCTTAGCCTCTGAATGATTGCTTGGCCCCCCTGCAATCTACAGGCTGGGAGCTTCTGAAACAGTTACATGGAAGTAGCTGCCAGGCCACCGCTTCTGCTGCTTCTGCCCTTCCTTGCCCTGAAGGCAGTTTGGCCAAATCATTTTTCTCCCCCAAATTTAGCTGAATTCCACTGACCTTTGTCCTTGTTTCTTATGGATTGATAGTTCTGGAACCTGCCGCAGCTGATACTGATCTGCTCTCCAGAGTGCTCCAGCTGCAGCTTGACCTGGCTGCCCTTGGCCAAGCTGCAGTTTCTGCCTGGGCTGGGCTCCCAGCCTGCTGCATTGAGCCCTTTCTCCCAAGCTGCCTTCAGTGGGAGATTTTTTTCTGTACTTTTGTGAGTTCTGGAGCCCTAAAATTTGTTTAGAGTCATATTTTATGGGTATTTGAGCTGGCTATGTGCGAGCTGCAGAGCTTTCCTGCTTCTACGCCACTATCTTTGTTCCACACCCCACTCCAGTCTAATTTTGAAGTAATTATTCTCTTCAGTGAGTTTTTGAAATTCCTTTTCCATCTGGCAATTCAACTTTTTTAAAGCATTCTTCTCCTCATTGGCTTTTTGGGCCCCTTTTGCCATTTGTGTTAGCTTTTTTTTAAGGTGTTATTTTCTTCAGTCAGACTGTTGACTTCCTTTTGATGATTTTCTTGCATCATTCTCATTTCTTTACCCAGTTTTTCCTCCACTTCTCTTTCTTGATTTTCAAAATCCTTTTTGAGCTCCTCCATGACCTGCCATCAGTTCATATTTTTCTTGGAAGCTTTTGAGGCAGAAGTTTTGACTTCATTGTCCTCTTTTGATTCCATGTTTTGATCCCTTTTGTCCCACCCCCCCCCCCCAAAAAAAAATTTCTGTGGTCTGATTATGCTTCCTCTGTTTGCTCATCTTGTCAACCAATTACTTGACTTTTGAGCTCTTTGCCATGGTAGAACTCTGCTACCAGAGGGGAGACAGCTGTATCCCAAATTGTTGACGTTTTTGTAGTTTTCACAGCTTTTGTTACAGCTGTAAGGAGGGTGCCCTCTCTACAGCCATCGCAAGCTCTGGCACACTGGTGTTCCTCACCCCAGGTCCATCACCCAATAACTAGTGTGACCCAGATCCAAGCAGGTCAGAGCAAGAGCAGTTACCCTTTGAATGGTCACTTGGTTGCCCCATTATCTGCAGACCAGGAGCTCTCAACACAGCTGCTGCTGTAGCTGCTGAGCTGCCGCTACCTCTTACCTCAAGGGCAGTGTCTGGACCATATCTTATCTCAGTCTGTTCCAATAGAGTTCCCTACTGATCTTTTCTTTTTCTTTGGCATTTATGGGTTGAGAAGTCTGGAAACCACCACAGCTGCTGGTGATTCACTCTGCTAAAGTCTACTCTGGCCTGTCTGCAATTCTGGTCAGTTCCTCCCTGGGTCTGGGCCCATGTGCCTCATGTGTGACTATGCTTGGCTCCCAGTCTGGTCTGATAGACCCTTCTCATTGGCTTGCCTGTTTGCCATCAGCAGGAGATTTGTTTCTCTTTGTCAATTTGTGGGTTCTAAAATTTGTTTGGAGTCATTTTTTATGGATTTTGGAGCTACTTGGAGTGAGAGATCAAGCAAGCTCCTGATTTTACTCTGCCATCTTGGTTCCACCCATTAATTCTACTTTTTAAGGAGTTATTTTCATCAGTGTACTTTTTTTCCCCATTTTGTCAATTGTATTTTTAAAGTAATGGTTCAATTTTTCTTCTATTTCTTTAATTTGACTTTTAAAATCCTTCTTGAGCTATTCCAAGAAGGCTTTTTGGACTTAAGGCTGGTTCATGTTTCCCTCTGAGGTTTCAGATGTAGGTATAGTGACAAAGTTGTCCTCTTTTGAATTTGTGTGTTGATCTTCCCTGTCCCCATGGTAAGAATCAATGGTCTTTGAATCTCTATTTTGCTCCTTGATTATTGTGCTTGCCTTTTTCCTGGATTTTAAAGTTAGTCTCTGCTTCTGGGGCATAGGGGGCACTGAGACACATTATTTGTGCTGTGGGCTAAGGGCCTTGTTAATGGCTTCGGGTACTGGTGCCTTAGGTTCTGGCAGCTGGAGGTTAATAGAAGCTGTAACTTACCTGGTGCTAAGCTAGAGTTGGTAGTGTTGGCTGGTGTGTGTGGATGCCATGTTGGGTTTTACTGCATTTCTCCTGGGTTACACTGAAGCTGTGGGTTGAGGTGTGGAGGTGGGAGGTGATCTGGCTTCTGGAGGTCACTTCCTTGCCAGGGGCAGCACTAGAGCACAGGTTGGCTCAGCCAATAATGGATACCTGTCTGCTGCACAAGTAATGGTTCTCCATGCAAGTGGTGGTTCTCCATGCTGGTGTCTGCCAGTTCTCCATGCTGGTGTCTACTGATTCCCCTTACTGCATGAAGACATGTGGAGGGTCCTGGTATTGGCCCTTTCCTGCTCCACCACTCTGGGGCTCAGGGTCTCCTGGTTTGCTGAGATGGGACTTGCCATAACACCTTCTGTCCTGTACTGGGCCCCTTCAGCCACAACAAGAAGGACTTTAGGGGTTAATCCCACTAACCTCATGATATAAAAAACTGTTGCACCTCATCTTTCTGCTGGCTACACTGTTCCAGCATTTTTCCTGGGGTGGTATTTTCTGGGTTTTTTACGGTCAGTAAGGGAGAGTGAGAATGATTTACTGCTTCCTCCACCATCTTGGCTCTTAGAAGTTGTGTAAATTTCCATTCCTATTCTCGGGATTTACTTGTATTTAACAAAACACTAAATGAAACTGAAGGCAAGCAAAAAAGAACTCAGCACATTTTAGCACTTCCTGGATGTCACCTCTCTCTCCATTAATAT
The DNA here is from genome assembly GCA_028627135.1 of Pseudochirops cupreus. Lineage (NCBI taxonomy): Eukaryota > Metazoa > Chordata > Mammalia > Diprotodontia > Pseudocheiridae > Pseudochirops > Pseudochirops cupreus. The sequence continues at coordinate 3,516 of JAQQSU010001634.1, forward strand.
GTTGTTGTTGTTGTTGTTTTTTAACCAGCAAGGGAATAACACTTTAACAACACTATTTTTGTTATATAGATGGTTATACAAATGTTAGTTCATTTTAATTCAGCAGTTGTGATGGTCAGAGAATAATTATTATTGTTTTCCTTTTGCTCTTCTGAGTCTTCTGGAGAGTGCAGTTCTGTCCCCAGTTTCTTCTGTTCTCTGTGTCTACTATTTCACTTGATGATCTAATCAACTACCTTCAATTAAATTATTATCTACATGTAATTGATTTTCAGATCTCTTGAACCCTTTATAATCTATCATTTGATTTCTTGTGTTCCTTTTTGGACATTTCCTCTACTCTCAACTAAAAATAGGAATTCATCTTTGAACATGTATAATTTGATTATTTGAAGAGGGGGGTCAGGGAAGTGACCCACCTTAATTTGTATCATTAAGTAGCAGAAGGCCTGGCTTCTAGATAAGTCTGTTATCATAATCATTGAGCAAAGGATTCCAGAAAAAAACATGCATGGTGAGAGACATATTTAAAAATACAGGATCATCCTTAGCAGTGGCCCACAGGATTCTTAGGATTCATCTATACTACCCTAGACAGTGTTATGGAATTTCTTGTCTTATCAAATTTACATTATTCTGTTTTGTAGATTAAGCTATTCTTAAGTAATGGTTTTATTACTGTTATCTGCCCTTTTTTGGGGAGTGTGGCAATATTAAATAAAGCTCTATTATTTAAGGTAAAGCCCTAATGGTTGTATTAAAAATAAATAAATAAAATGGTTGCATAGCACAGACACAGAATTCAACAACTGCTTGACTTTCCAGAAAGTATCATCATACCGGTGAATCCAATTCCATAGAATTGGATTAATATCAATATGTCTTCATTATATTCAGGCAGTTGAACAAGATTTTAAAAATCACTCTCTGAAAGTTATTTCCTAAGCATTAAGAATACAAAGACAAAAATAAAACCAGTCCCAAAACTCAAGTTACTACCCACAGGGAGCTTATATTCTATTGGGCGTAACTGTGATGTATACCAGGGACTAGATACAAAAGACAACTAGAGACATCAGGAAAGGCCTCCTTTAGGGGCAGGTAATCAAACTGGATCTTGAGGTGGCTAAGGATTCCAAGAGATGTTTGTAAGAAAGGAAGGCATTCCTGGCATGAGGAACAGCCTAGAGGCAGGTGCAAAAATATATCTTGTCTGGGAAGTGGCAAGTAGGATGGTTTGGATGGCACATTGAGTACATGAAGTGAGAAGAGGTGAAATCAACCCAGAAAGATGAATTGGAGTTATTATTAAGACTTTAAATGCCAAACATAAGAATTGTATTTTGTCTTGGTGGTATGTCTTATCCTAGGGAGACATTTAAGCTTCTTGAGCAATGGAGCAAAATGACCAGTTATACATTTTAGGAATATCAAATTGGCAGCTATATTGAGGAAGCAACATAACTAATATGTCACTAAAATGTACTCAAGTTCTAAGATGAATGCTCTTTGAGTTGCTTCCTAGTCATTTTTTTAATAAGTGGGCTTATAGCAACTGTGGCTTCTTTTCTTTAACAAAGAATTATCTGAAAGGTTTCAAACATATAGGTGAGAAAAGAACAATGTGGCTTCAGCATAACTGACATTTGATGATGCAACAATGCTGCTGGGCAAAACTCTATCCTAAAAATCATAGTAAATGCATTGCCCCAAGGACTAAAAAAGGAAAACCAAACAACAAAACAACAAACAAACTCCCCAAAAGAAAATCCCAAAGCATTAAAGAATTGAGAGAGAAGACAAATCTAAGGTTGCACCAGTGCCCCCTGGTGTAAACAGGTAGTGTTTTATTTTGGGGAGAGGTGAGAATGGGGATTACCAAATCATTGGTTTCATCAATGTCTGGGAACTACTGTTGTAGAAATTTCCTTCATCAATATAGATCAGCCTTTCAAAGTTTTAGAGAGTTGACTGGGACCATGTGGGATTAAGGAACTTGTTTACAATCAGAGAAGAAATTATATGTTAGAGACAGTGTTTAGGTCTCTCTGATTCCAAGACCAGTCTATGTGTTATAGAATATGCTGCCTTTCAAAAGACGCACACACACACACACACACACACACACACACACACAAACTAGACTGAAGATTATTTCATAATTTCTGCCTAAGAGCCTTAAACAGTTTTAGAAACTCTGGTATTTATGCATTCCTTAGTCATATTTATTCAGACTTTTGTTAGGCATAGGTATTATAAAATAATTTACTTTTGTTACATTTTTGAGGCTTCAATAAATCACTCTTTTATTTGTAAAGCATTATTACAAGAGTGAATTTAAACAGGAGTATTTTTCCTTGTGGCCTGAAGGAGTGAAAGGTTAATAGCCTAATGAATTCCTATAAAACAAACAGTAGACTTTTACCATCCTTCAGTCAGCAGGTGGTAAATTAGTGGGTAATAGTGTGTGCAGGTAATCTGCATTCTCAGGATTATAAATAATATTTGGACATTTGTTTTACCTGAAAGAGTTGACAGTACACATTATTTGGATTGTAGTATTTCAGTGTATTAAAGAAAGGAGCAAAGTAAACATATCTGAGTTGATATTTCAGAAGCATGACTTTGAACACCACAATATGTCAGATGAAGGGACTATATGGTTTAATGAAGAGAATGCTGGGATTGGAGCTGGGTATCAGGGTTCAAATCCTACTTTTTAAACACTGACCCGTACTTAGCAAGGCTAAGTCATTTAACCCCTTTGAGCCTTAGACAACTCCCTAAGCACTGTTTCTCTCTGAATTATGTTTGAAATACTATTAGGTAAAATGATCTGGAATGTGACAGCAATATTCATATTTCAAGTGGTGTTAGAACAATTTCTGTATGTGGAAAATTTATATTCTTACCATATCCTGGCTTTGTAGCATTTCGTCTGCTAACCTGTTACCATAGTCTGATTTAGTGCTGGGTAATTGGAATGGTTGAAAAATGTTAATATGCAGCAATACTCCAAAGGGTTTGGAAAAATACTGAAATAATAGGCTGCTGCTTGCTGTGAAAGTTAAACATATCATCAAGATATTTTTATAAGCAGAGGTGTTAATTATCCATTGAATCTGTAAGAGCCATACAATTGAAAAATGTGTTGATTCTCTTCAGTGATATGAAATAATGTTGCATTTCAGCATAATTAAATCAAAATACTGTAAGAAAAAAAAACTTTTAATTATCATTCTTTTTGTACATTGCTTGGAAAGAAGCACTACGCACATTCCTTATATGATTATTCATAGGATGTTAGACTTTATAAACTTAAAATGCTCTGTAAATATGAACTATAATTATCTAGCCCAGACTTCCCATTCAGTCCCTTCTGTGATAACACTGATAGATACACGGTCACAGAGTCTCCACTCAGACATATCTAGTGAAAAGGAGTTTTTTCCATTGTTAGGAATCTCTAATTGTCCAATCCAAAGTGCAAGCAAAGGGACAATCTTGTTCTCTTCCATAGTAGAGGAACAGAGAAAGCCTTGGCGAAATACCTGTCTGTTGCTTGCCTATCTGTTGACACAAAATGCTTTAAAGAAATTGTTAAAGACGTGGTTAGGGATCAACGTAATAAATGCTACTCCTAGAAAAATGAGTAGTATACAAGTAATGCCAAATAAAGGCTGGAGGGAGGTAGCTGAGGAATACAAACTGAAAAGAATCACTGTAACTAAAGAAAACTCTCGTGTTCAGAGGGATTTTAGACAACAACAACAACAACAAAAACCTTAACTCCACTGGGGACAGGAGAAAGGAGTGAGAAGAAAAGTTTACAGAAATTCGAACAAAATTTTCCAAGAAAAAAATGAAACAAAAATAAACTACAAATGAGCTTACAGGACTTTTTGCCTCTCTCATCCATATACACTCATACTGATCAAATCCAATTGGCAGCTGCTCAGTTTTCTTTTCTTTGTATGGGCAGAACCATAGATGAATTCCTACTGTCAATATTAAAAAATTAATTGGAATTGGTATCCTTTCTAAACTGCCAATCTTGTATAAAAATGACTTTATCATCTAGTCTGGGGGTGGAGAACCTGTGACCTCGAGGCCACATGTGGCCCTGTAGGTCCTCAAGTGCAGCCCTTTGACTGAATTTAAACTTCACAGAATAAATCCCCTTAAAAAAAAAAAAGATTTGTTTCATAAAATTTGGACTTACTCAAAGATTTGTATCAACAGACCTAGAAGGCCACATGCAGCCTGGAGGCTGCAAGTTCCCCACTACTGTCTTTCTACCTAATGCACCTCTTGTAGAATGTGTCAGACAAAAGATCACCTACCATCTACCTGAATATTTCCAGTAACAAGGAGATATTTGGGGCTACCTGTAATTTTCAATAGTGTTTTTCCTTACATGCAGCTAAAATTCTTATTCCCTGCAATAGACAAGTGATGGTGTGAGTCCTTCTTTAAAGAGCTATGCAGAACAAATCTAATCCTTTTTGGATGATTTAAATCAAAATCTTTCATATGATTCTATGAAAAAGTATAAATATAAGAATGTAATTAGCTTTCTTGTAGCATAGAGGAGCAGAGAAGATATTTTGTGAAATGTTACTGTTTGAATTCAAAGATACTTTCATTAGGGATTAAAAAATAATGCATTTTATTCTCATTCATGGTTAACAATACGTGTAATAAGCACAAAAGCTTCAGTGTAATTGGTATAGTTTTACTTGTGCTGAATTGCTTGTGTATTTATTGCAGTTTCATGATGTGTTGTGGTGGATCTGTCTCAAAGAATTCAGGGTCAGACCAACTCTAATCCAAGTATAAGCATTTATTGAGATTGACACTGCTCATGAAGCAGGCTAAGTTCCAAGAGGAACCAGCAACTTCAGAGAAAGCAAGGTGGATTTTTATAGGGTAAATATGCAATTACATAACACAAATTGTGGATATTAAAAAGACAGAAGAGGTTTGTTAAGGGAGTAGGTAAATCCAGCCACAGTGGAACTGTGCATGTGTTTACCCACAATGCATACAGAAAAACCCCTTGGGGATATGTTTTCTTATGATAATGATAATAAGCCTCTCTACATCATAAATTCACTCTAGGTCAGTTGTTTACTATTACTGTACAGGTGACTACTTAGGGAAAGTCCCTTCTGTTGTTTTGGGGTCCACATTCTACTTGAGCATCCTGGAGGTGCTGCTTTCTGATTGACTGAGTATTGTGATCCTATCTGAGACTAGATAGATGTGGTTGTGGTTGAGTGCATGGGCACACCTGATTTTTCTGTGGGAATTATGAGGAATGGGTCTGGGGGCAGTGGCTGGCTAGAGGCAGTGGCTGGGATCCCATCACATGGACATGTCTGCTATTTCTGCGAGAAATATGAGTTCATGGACACACCTGTTCTAGTGAGCAGTGAGGCATATATAAAGAAGTTAGGATATTGAGTGGGGGGTGGTGGTGAGTGGTTAGGTAGGAGCATTGGGCCTGCTGTTCAGTAGGGCCTACAACAAAGTTAGAATATTGAGGCTGGGGGCAGTTTTATTAGGATTGCATCATATTGTTAATGTAATTCTGGAATATGCTACACAATCAAACAACTATACAACACAAAAGTATTCTTGGACCATTCTCGTAGAGGAAACTTTCCTGGGGTTATTAAACTAAGATAGCATCTTAACTCTGACAGTTATTCTTCTGAGAATGAAATGTTGCTTTCCTAGATTCTCTGTTCCATTTCATCCCAACTGCCATGATAGGGCTTGGAATAGACAAATGATCATTAAGCACATTTCTAAATGTTAAAACATTATGTTAAATGCTGGGGATATAAACACAAGCAAGTAATAGAATCCTCAAAGAGCTTACATTCTAATAGATGAAGGTCATGCATAAGGGGTAGTGGTAGTCAAGGACAGTGGTTTGGTGGTGTCAATTTGATTCGTGTTCTCAGAAGTAAAGAGACTAAGAACTAGTTGTATTTAACATAGCTAGTTTCAAAAGGACAAAGGCCTCTGAGAAATAAAGCTGTTATCCTATTGACACATGTACCAATAATGCAATATTCACAAGACCCACGGTGGTTATGAATATGCTGGTATAGTTGTGAATCACAAATTGTAGCAGACTCTCCACATGAAGGGCAGAACCAAAGCCTTTATTCAAATACCAGAAAGCTCAGTCCCAGAACCAAAAAGCCAAAGTCATTACAGTAGTCACAAAGTTGATACATATGGTTAATGAAATGAACACCTACATTCCCAAGGCTTCACAACAGAACAGGCTTCATCAAGCAGGGATCCTCCTCTCTCATTCACGGTAGCTCCTCAGCCTGGTTCTTGGAAGTTCTCAGCAGAAATTAACAAAGGAAAGATCTCAGCAGAGGAGAAGCTCCAGCCTTCAGATGCTTACCCCAGGAAATTCTGCCATTCCCAGCTGAGACTTTTCCTTATATATGCCTTAGCTCCTCCCTATTCTGCCACTTCCTGTTACATCAGCAACTTCCTCCCAAGGTGTTAACTACTTCTGTGTTAATTAAATACCTTAAACAAGGTGCTAACTTGAAACAAAGTGCTAAGTACCTGCTTACTTGCCAATACAAAGGGGCATGGAAGATCTTCAGATTCCATTAACATTACAGGAGAAAATGAGATGATTTGTTGTCTGTTTTTTCCTCTTCCTAAGATTAAAAAAATATGTAAGTACCTTGGAATAATGAACATATTTGCAAGATTTCAATAAATTTCTATTCCATTCTCCCTCTCTCTCTCTCTCTCTTTCTTTCTATCTCCCTCTCTCTTATTTCCTTCAGAAAGAAACAAAATGTTATTTGCTAAAGGAATTTTGAAAACCTATTTTAAAAAGACAATTTTAGGCTAAACTTGCTAACAAAATACTTCATTCTTACCATTTTGATGGGGAATGGAGTCCTTCATTTGTGAGAGTTTCCATGGTATCCACCTAATATAGGGTGTCTATCTAGCTTCATATTGACGTTATTGTGCCTTTCAAATGAGACACTGGAACTCAAGACAGAAAGCAATTTCAGCATTCCTGGCCTGAAATACTATTCTAAGACAGACACACTTGATGCTCATACATGGTCTCTTGGATGCCTACAGTCAACTGCCCATCTGTTTAACTGGTATAGTGCCAAATACATGATTGTGCCAAGCAAAATGAGTCTATGGGCAGTCTGTACAACATTGGGAATACCATTTTTGTTATAGACACTCTGTCCTTCGTGACAATTTGTAACACAGAAGCCAAATGTCTCTTTATACTTGATCACATCTGTCAATCCATGTGTGCCAAGAAAGGAGGACCTATCTATTGGGGAAAAAAGAAAAACACATGATTCCTAGGAATTCCTCATTGCCAAATAGCAGGTCATACTCATGCATAAATCCATTACTATTACATGTGATGTCAAACTGTATAGTATATCAGATAAAAGAATGACCCAGGGTACAGCCTTTGACTTGGCATACATGATAAAATAAAAAAGCAAAGAAAGAAAAAACAAAGAAGACTCATTGACTAAAACCAGGAGTAATCAGTTTACATGAAAGCACATTTTAAAGATTGAGTAGTCTTAACTTTGTAGGATGCTAGAAGTTTAGCACTATACTCTAGGATTGCCTGTCTTCCATAAGTTTGATGAAGGCAGGGAACATACTGTATCTCCCACCTACCTATGGCCCAGTTCTTGGCCTTCTGGGTACAAAAAACACTCAGTGAATGTATGCTGACTAAGTGAATGAGGATGGGCAGGCAAGTGGTTCAGCTCCTACAGTTCTGGGTTTCTAGTCCAGAAAGAGCTTAATTCAAATCTCCCCAAAGATATTTAATAACTAGACAACCCTGGAAAAGTCACTTAATGAACTATTGTCTCAGTTTCCTTAACTATAATATGGGGATAATAATAGCACCTATTTACCAGGGGTTTTGTGAGGATCAAATGAGATAATATGCTATATGTATAAAAAAACTCATAGTAAAAAACATCCTTCATATTAAGCTAGATTTTTTTTAATCTGATCTATAAAACATTACCCCAACTTTTTCCACCAAAAAAGATCAACAATTTGTGCAAAGCTGCCCAGGCCATTAAGAGGTTAAGTGTCTTGTTCATGGTTGCTTGTATAGTTAGTTCACGTCAGAGGCAGGGCTTGAAGGTAGATCTTTTGGACTCCAATTCAAGCTATCGTAATACCATCCCACCACTCCAACAACATTGCTCTCATTATATTAATATGTATGTGGTATTTTAAGGTTTATACAGTACTTTCGTCATTGCAATTTATAGCAAAGAAAGAAGACCAGGATCATTATGTCCGTTTTTGAGGTGAGTATCCTGAGAGTTAGAAAGTTAAAGTGAGCTGTTCACAGGCACAAAGCTGTTGCAAGCAAGTACATAAATAGTGATCTGGGGCCCAGACACACAACGTGGCGGCGCAACCCACCAGGAAGGCCTGGAGACCCACGGCTGGCTGAGAGGTCATCGTTGGACATGGCCTGCTGACCCACCAACCACAAGGGCCACTCCTAGGCATATCACCACAGGGAGGGGACAAACTGAGTTGGATAAGAAACAAAGGGAGGGCCCACAGCAGGGGCAGCAGCTACCCCTGGGGACTACCCATTAACAGCCTGGAAATTTAAAAAGCCCCTAGCTGAACCTCCAGGGACAAAGATGACAGACTGAGCCTCAGCTTCTCCAAACCCCCCCCCCAACCCAAAAACACAGTAATTATTGCCCCAGAGGAAAATTTTAAGCAGTAAAGGCTTAGGAACCCCTGAGGAAGGGCATGAATAAGGTCCTGCCTCAAAATGGGAAGAAAGCAGGCTACAAAGACAAAGACAAAGACACTGGAATTCTATTATGGTGACAGGGAGGAATCAAACTCAGAAGGAGAGATTATTGACTCTACACCCACAGCTGAAGCCTTAACAGGGACTATGGCCTGGTCTCAGGCACAGAAAGCATTCCTAGATGAGCTCAAAAAGAACTTTGAAATCCAGCTTAGAGAGGTAGAAGATGAAATCAGCATCTCCTACCAAAACAAAATTGTGAAATTAGAAAAACATTACAATGAAGAGAACAGCTTCTTAAAAAGTAAAATGAGTGAACTGAAAATGAAATCTGAGCATATGGAAAAGGAGCTTCAAAAACTAACTGAGGAGAAAAATTAACTAAAAACTAGAATCAACCAAATTGAAGCCAATGACTCTATGAGGAACCAAGAATCAAACAAAACATCAAGACTGAAAAATTAGAACAAGAGGTACAATATCTCAATGGAAAAATAACTGAAATGGAAAACAGATCCAGGAGAGACAATCTGAGAATCATTGGTCTACCAGAAAATCACTATGAAAAAAAATGAGCCTGGACAATATCTTCTAAGAGCTCATCAAGGAAAACTGCCCTGACATCCTAGAACCAGAGGGTAAAATAGAAATCGAGAGAATCCACCAGACACCTCCTGAAAGAGATCCCAAACTGAAAAGTCTACAAAATATTGTGGCCAAACTCCAGAACTGTCAGGTAAAGGAGAAAATACTAAAAGCAGCCAGAAAGAAACAATTCAGATATCACGGAACCACAGTGAGGATCGCACAGGATCTGGCAGCCTAAACGTTGAAAGACCGGAGGAACTGGAATATGATTTTTCACAAGGTAAAAGACCTTGGGCTACAACCAAGGATCACCTATCCAGCAAGACTAAGCATAATCTACCAGGCAAGAAGATGGTCATTCAGTGACTTAACAGAATTCCAGACCTTCCTGATGAAAAAGCCAGAGCTCAATGGAATATTCAACCTCCAACTACAAGACCCAGGAGAGACATAGAAAGGTAAATAAGGAAAAAAACTCACACACATAATTTGTTATTTAACAAGAGCAAACTATTGACATCCCTAATGGGAAGCTGATACCTGTTAATATTGTGAACTCTATATCTATGGCAACATCTAAAACGGATATAGACAAACAGAGGGTGTGGGTATAAACTATGCAAAATGATGATAAAAATCCTTATTAAGGGACTGTAATGGAAAAAGAGGAAAGAATGAAGCAGAAAAGGGCAAATTGTGCTACACAAAGAGACACAAAAACAATATAGAAGAGGGAAAGAAGGGAGGAAGATGAGAACTATATGAGCTTTTTCCTCACTGGTTCTGGTGTAAGGAGGGAATAACGCAAACGGTTAAAGATAAGACTCTATCAAGAAGAGATGTAAAACTTATAATAGAGGGAAAGAGGGGAGGGAGAGGAGCACTGCATGAGATCTATTCTCATCAGTCTTGGTCTGAGGAAGAAATAACGTACAGCATTGAATATAACAATTGATCATATCCTACAGGCAGCAGGAGGAGGGAAGGGCCAAAAAAGGGAGGGGGGGGTTAAAAGGGAGGGAAGAAGTAGTAAGGGAGAAGGGTAGGAAAAGGGAAGGGGTAGATAAGAAGGGAATACTGAGGGAAGCGGTGTTCGAAAGGAAAACTCTTAAGAAATAAGCTGGGGAAGGAAGGAATACTTTACCTGTGGATTTATGGAGTAGGGAAGACTTCATGACCAAAGAAGAGTTAGAGAGCATTATAAAATATAAAATGGATAATCTTGATTACATTAAATTGAAAAGTTTCTGTATAAACAAAGCCAATATAACCAAGATTAAGAGGGAAGTGGGAAACTGGGAAAGAATTTTTACAACCAGTGTCTCTGATAAAGGCCTCATTTCTAAAATATACAAGGAATTATGTAAAATCTATAAGAATACAAGTCGTTCCCCAATTGATAAATGGTCAAAAGATATGAACAGGCGATTCTCAGAGGTAGAAATTAAAGATATCTACAAGCATATGAAAAAATGCTCTAAATCCCTATTGAGTCGAGAAATGCAAATCAAAACAACTCTGAGGTAGCACATCTCACCAGCCAGATTGGCTAAGATGACAAAACAAGAAAGTGGCAAATGCTGGAGAGAATGTGGAAAAATTGGAACACTAATACATTGTTGGTGGAGCTGTGAACTGATACAACCATTCTGGAGAGCAATCTGGAACTATGCCCAAAGGGCTATAAATAATTGCATACCCTTTGACCTAGTAACACCACTTCTGGGTTTGTATCCCAAAGAGATCACAGAAGGAGGAGGAAGACCCATATGTACAAAAATATTTATTGCAGCTCTCTTTGTGGTGGCAAAAAACTGGAAATTAAGGGGATGCCCATCAATTGGGGAATGGCTAAACAAGTTGTGTTATATGAACGTAATGGAATACTATTGTGCTATAAGAAATGGGAATGAGATGGACTTCATATTCACCTGGAGAGGCTTATATAAACTGATGCTAAGTGAGAAGAGCAGAACCAGGAGAAATGTGTGCA
>JAQQSU010016340.1:0-10961 GCA_028627135.1 Pseudochirops cupreus
TGGCTTAGGGAAGGAATGACATAAACTCTAAACTGGGTATCTTGCCACACAGGAGAGTAGGGGGGATGGGGATGAGAAGGGGGATGATGGAGGGGAGAGCAGGGTGGGGGGGAGGGTTGCTGGAAGCACACACTTCTGTAAAGGGACAGGGGCAGGGTAGAGAATAGAACAAGGGGGGGTGGAATAGGAAGGAGGGACATATAATCAGTCTCTCACAATGTGCCCACTGTGGAGATGTTCTGTGTAACTACACATGTGTGGCCTGTATTTAATTGCTTGTCCTTCCAGTGGGGGTGGCTGACAAGAAAGGAAGGGAAAGAATCTAGAATTTAAAGTTCTATAATCAAATGTTAAAAACATATATATATATATTATTATTGTTGTTGTTGTTGTTGTTTTTGTTATTATTATTATCATTATTAACTACATATAACTGGGAATTAAGAAAAACAGGCACTGGGGGTAGGGAGATCCATCTTGCCCTGCCAGAAAGTCAGAGGGGTAATGGGGGAGGACATAGGAGAGAGCAGATTGGGGGAGGGGTTATACAGTGGGATGGCTGTTTTGAGGTGGTGGGTAGGGGAAAGATGGGGAGAAAATTTGTAACTCAAAATCTCATGGAAATAAATGCTGTAAACAAGAAAATAAATAACTTTATTTATTTAAAAAAAGAAGAGTGTCTTTCAGGTCACTTCTAGCTCTAAATCTGTGATGTCCAATGGGCTGCAAGTTTTACATCTGTCTGCAGAGTCAGAAGATTGTAATGGTAATGGAATTTGAAGATCCCTTTGTATTACTTGTGAATCCCACAGTGGGATGGACTTGTTGATGTGACAGGAGGGGGCTGAACAGGTTGGAGCTGGTGCCATGTATAGGGAAAAACCCAAGCTGAGAGAGGCCAGAAGAACTTTTGAGAGCAGCATCATGGAGGCACAGAGAAAGAGAGAGAACTGCCCAAAATGGGAATTCTGAGAGAGAGAGAGAGAAGAGAGAGCTGCTGGGGGCCAGAGGTGCTAAGAGAGAGAGAGCCCAGGACTTCTGAAAGCCAACCAGAGCTTCCAAGAACTGAAGGGGCATGACTGTGGAGAGGGTGGTTGGTGGTGACTGATGATATAGTAATACAGTTGTGATCCAGGGGTGGAAAACTTTTGATTTTTGTGACTGACCAAATGAATGTAATTTGTTTATGATTGGAAATTAGTCTCCAATTGAGAAGACAGAAGACTTTGTGATTGACCAAATGAATGTACTACCCAAGGGTGCAGTACCTTAAGCTTTGTATTTTGTAATTGAATTGATGACTTACTAAATAATTGAGTTACACATGGTGAATGCTATATTTTTATTTTCTGTGAATGTTTTGCCTTAATTTGTTACTGAATAAATGGGGAGTTTCCTATCCTTGTAATCAGAACCTTGGAAGCTGCTCATGCTTGGTGTTACGAAGATATATGTCTGTGTGTGTGTGTGTGTATGTATATATACATATATATGTATATATATATATATATATATATATGTGCACACATGTATATATGTATGTATATTTTAAAATAATATCCTTGGGGAAGACTCCTGCAAATGAACCCCTAAGAACAGTGAATCTTAGTGGAATTCATCAAATATTCATTTCTGAAATAAGGAAATTGAGGCCTAGAAAGGTAAAATCAAATTACCCCAAGGTCAAAGAACTAAAATGTGGCTAAGGCAGGATTTGAATCCAGGTTCTCTGGTGCTCTGCTCAGAGGTATGTCCCTCTGTCCCTCCCCCTCTGCCACCATATCACACAGTCTTTCTTACAACTCCAGGCTTTTACAAAGTGGTTTTCAATGACTGAAAGAGGCAAGCTAGGTTCTCACCTCTGTGTTATAGAATCCTGAGCTTCCTTCAAAACACAGCTCAGGTCCTACTCTCTCCTTCACAAGACCTTTCCTGGAACCCAGTTGTTTAGAACTCTTACCCTTCTGTTTACTGCTCTGTATAATTTTGAATATATTTTGTCTTTGCTGATCTTTGCACGTGTCACCTCATCCTTACCATACTCATCCAACGGAATATGAATTCCTTAAAGGTTGGGACTCAAGAAATTTTTCATCTTTTTATCTCCAGCACCTCATAAAATGCCTTGAATTCAGTAGGTGCCTGATATATATTTATTATTTTGAACTGAATTAAACATAGCATGATCAAGGCCCTTCTATAATGTATGGTGCCCAGGCCTGAAGCCAATACTCTCAAAATGGACTGCCCAGGGCCAAGTATAGAAGCACTTTCATCTCCTAGGATGTGGATACTATGCCTCTGTCTCTGTGACCTTAGGCTGTGAGCTCCGTGAGAATAGGGATTGGCTTTCCAGGTTCTTTGTATCCCCAGTGGTTAGGAGACCCAATTTCTGCTCAATAAATGGTAGCTGATTAACTCCATGTGTCCATGTCTGTCTCTATCTTTGTCTCTGTCTCTGTTGTTTCTCTTTTTCTCTCTCTGTCTCTCCCTCTTACCTCCACCCCATGCCCTTCCCCATAAGTCTCTTAACAGAGACTGAGATCCCTTGAACTTTTCTGGCTACTATGTCACAGTGTTGCTGTGACCCAACAAGAGCCTGCTAAAGTCTCATCTAATACTGAATCCCTGCAATTCTTCATGACCTTCATGGATTAGCTGTCTGGTTAATGAGAATTTTGTCCAAGAGAAATTGTTTCCTATTTCCTTATTGCCTCCAGAGATAAGAAAGGTTTTTTTGAGGAACAGAGCAGTTTAATAAGTCCTTTGTACTGCTTCTTCCACTTCAGAGGGTCTCCCTGCCCTGCCCCCAACCGTTTCCTGATCTGGAGAATGGTGGAGTTGGATTCAATGACCTCTAGGGTCCCATTCAGCCTTAAATCCATGATCCCAGGATCTCACGGTCTTTCTAGTCAACACAGAAGCCAAGGCTACATGACGAATGAACATAGTAACATATACATGAAGTTACTGCTACCTGTTGTCTGAATCACCTCAGGCAGAAACAAATAGGTTCTTAAAAGAAACACACTCTTTACCTCAGTCTCTTTTCTTTCCCAGTTTGTCATTTTTATGGGATTGAAACATAAAGCTGTCAGCAAAAGGAAAGGAAAAAAAGCCCATTCCAATAGTCTCTAGAGTTTAATCTATCTTCTGCCTCTGTCTACCTTAGTGCCTGACACTGTCATCTGCTCTGGCACAATAAAAGTGTCTGGTGTGCGGAATAAAAATGGAGCCTGTGATGGCCCCTCTGAACATTACCTCCAGGTTCCATGGGGGCTGCATGAATTATAAAGAATGCTACCTAAATGCAAGCTATCAGCTGCTCTTCCAGTGGAGGTGGAAGTCATTCTCAATGAAGATGCCCAGCTGATGGGTTGGCAGGGCCACAGTGATTATAGAAAGATATACTGATGGGGGGGGCGGGATACTCAGGGGGGTGGTAACTCAGTTTAGTTCTTTTTCTTCTCAGTGCTCAGATAAGAGAAATGAAATTATGGATAATTGGATGCAGCCTTAGCATCAAGAGAACAGCACAGTTGGAGAGTTGGAAGAGACTGAAATCAAGAATTTTAGTCCTCCCATTTAACATGGGAATATAACACTTTAACAAGTTAAGGACTCTAGGTTATGAAAAAAAAGGAAAAAGAAAGAAAGGAAGAAAAAAAAGAAGGAAGGAAGGAAGGAAGAGAAAGAAAGAAAGAGAGAGAGAGAAAGGGAGGGAAGGAGGGAGGGAGGAAGAGAGAGAGAGAGAGAAAGTGAGAGAGAAAAGGAAGAAGGAAGGAAGGAAGGAAAGAAGGAAGAAAGAAAGTGTTGGAGTTTAAACCCAGGGAGGCCAAAAACTGTTGAGGTTTCATGATATGTTCCAGTAGAACCTTCTCAAAGAATTAAGAGTCAGACTGCTTCTAATCCACATATAGGCATTTATTGACATTGACGCCTCTCATGAAGTGGGCTAAGTTCCAAGAGGAACCAGCAACTTCAGAGAAAGCAAGATGTATTTTTATAGGGTAAAGACGCAATTACATAACACAAATTTACATAGAATAGAGGAATATCATTAATATTAAAAAGGCAGAAGGAGTTTGTTAAGGATTAGGTAATGGAGAAAGGGTCCCATCTATGGTTCAGTGGTTAAACATTCTCGTCATTCTGCCCTCCAACTGGCTAGCTATTGTGTTCCTGTCTTTGGCAAGATGAATGTTGTGATTGTGATTGAGTACAAGAACACACCTGCTTCTGTGGGAATGGGTCTGGGAGCAGTGACCAGGTAGAGGTGGTAGCTAGGTTCCCATCACATGGACACGCCTGTTGCTTCTGTGGGGACCAAGAGTTCGGGGACACTCCTGTTTTTCCAGTGAGCAGTGAGGCATATATGAAGAACTTAGGATATTGGCAGGGGTGAGGGGGAGGGAGGAGTTAGATGGGTACAGTGAACCTGCTGTTAAGCGGGCCAGGACTATAACAAAGTTAGAATATTGGGGCTGGGGGAAGCATTATTAGGATTACATCAGAAGGAAATGGAAGAAGGAAGGGGAAAAGGGAAAGGAAAGGGAGGAGAAAGAAAAAAAGATATTTTGTGTATTTGTGGGAAGGTGTGCTCCAAGTTTTGAGTGAGAGAGATGTTTTATAACTAACATTCTTGCTATTCTATCTTAGTAAATCTCTTTATTAAGCAATTAATAATTATTACTATTTTGTGTCTGTTAATAGGAAGTATACTCGTGGGGGCTCTCAGGTGATGCTTTTCTGAGTGGCTACCTCCAGTGTATTCCAGAACCTGTGAATGTAACAGCTACACAGTGGGGGCCAGATCTTGAATTTGAGTGCTACTTGAAAGGATAGCCTCTGGAGGAGAAGTTATTAAACTCTTTTTACAAAACTTCTTGTATCTACCTTCTTTCTATGCATATTTTCATCATCCTCACTATAGGAGCCTCTTAATTCTCATCTTCTTTAGTCTTTCTCTTGTCCAATGTATCCTAATGCACAGATGTAGCTGGATCATTCCTCGGAATCCTCCAGTGACTCCTCATTAGGTTAAAATACAAGTTTCTTGGGAGAGGATTCTGGGAAGATGGTGGAGTAGGTCAGAAAATTCCAAACTCTCAAGATTTTAACCCACAAAAGAGATAAAATAGCACCTTAGGATGAACAAAGTATGGGTAAAAATAAATAAGAATAGGGGCACAACAGAGGTCTTTCTGGGATAATTCTAGAAGATCAGAAGAAAAATCCCAGGAAGGGATTTGGTCCCTGTGAAGAGCAAACACCTCCAGGCTTGGGTCCACTTTAATAATAGCAGCCAGCCCCAGAGATAGCTGAGTTAGGAGGCTGCCTCGGCCCCATTCACCAGAACTTTTATTCCTGTGATAGCGAGGGGAGTTCGGTATCTGAGCCAGGGAAGATCAAAGGTACCTCTGCTGACAAGGATTGTAAGACCCAGCTGTGTTGTGGAGAGCTGCAGGAGTGAGAGGAAACCAGCACATAACTAGTAAGTGCAGAAGCAGTGGGGTAAAATGCCCCTTATGAGGGGCACTAACAGGAGACTGGAGGTTTGGTTTTGGTTCCAGGGTAGAGGGGAAAACTGAGATCTGTGGCAAGAGGCACCATCCCCCATACCCCTAAAACAAGAGGTGATTATAATAATTAAGCTATTACTACAAAAAAAATGCACAAGCAAAGGAGAAAGAATATAACCATAGAAAGTTATTATGGGAATAGAGAAGACTGGGATTCATCTTTAGAGGAGGATATTGAAGCAAAGAAACACTCTTATACCTCAAAGAATAACATCAATTAGTCACCTGCCCAAAAAGAATTCATAAAAGAACTTACAAAAGACTTTAAAAATTAAATGAGAGAGATGGAGGAAAAATGAAAAAAAAACAGGAATTATCAAAGAAAAACAAAGAGATTATGAAAGAAAGTCAACAAATTAGAAGAGGGGATTCAGAATTTTTTTTGAGAGGGTAAGGCAGGGCAATTGGAGTTAAGTGACTTGCCCAAGGTTTCACAGCTAATAAGTGTCAAATGTCTGAAATCAGATTTGAACTCAGATCCTCCTGACTCCAGGGCCAGTGCTCTAGTGTGCCACCTAGCTGCCCTGGGGATTCAGAATCTTAAGGAAGAAAATGAAACCTTAGACAGGTAGGTGATGCAGTGATAGAGCACCAGCCCTGGAGTCAGGAGGACCTGAATTCAAATCCAGCCTCAGATACTTAACATTTACTAGCCATGTGACCTTGGGCAAGTCACTTAACCCCAACTGCCCTCCAAAAAAAAAAAAAGAAAAGAAAAGAAAATGAAATCTTGAAAATTAGAATTGGACAGGGCAAAGCCATTGAAGTTATGAGATCAAGAAATAATTAAATAAAATATGAAGAATGAAAAAATAGAAAAGAAAGTGAAATATCTTATAAGAAAAACAACTGATTGAGAGAATAAATCAAGAAGAAAAAACATAAGAATAATTGGACTGCCTGAAAATCATCATCAAAAAAAAAAAGAATCTTGATGCAATAATACAAGAAATAATTAAAGAAAATTGTCCTGAAGCATTAGAACAAAGGGGGAAAGTAGAAATAGAAAAGAAAATTCATTGAACACCACTTGAAAGAGATCCTATAAAGAAAACTCATAGGAATATTATAGTCAAATTCTGAAACCCCCAGTTCAAGAATAAAATATTAAAAGTAACAAGAAAAAATCAATTTAAATATGATGATGCCACAATTAGAATCACACAACACTTGTCAGTGGAGACACTAAAGAACCACAGAACACTTGGAACACTATATATTGAAAAGCAAAAGGACCAGGGTTTTGGCCAAAAATATCATACCCAGAAAAGTTGAGCATAGTCCTGAATGGGGGAAAAATGGGTATTTTATCAACCGCCAGATTTGCAAGACTTAGTTAAAAAAAAAAAAACATCAACCTAAATTTAATAAAAGATTTGACATACAAGAGCCAAGAGAAACATAAGGTACATACCAAAGACTGAATACAAGGGATGCAATAAGGACAGACTACTTATTTTTTATATATGTAAAATGTATATCTATCTAAGATTGTCATTAGTAATTTGGTAGTTTGTAAGAAAGATTGAAGGTAGACCTAAATATGATATAAATTTTAAAAGTAAAGCTATTTTGAAACAGTTAAAATGAGTAATTATTTATACAAATGAGGTGCAAGAGGAAAAATCAATGTAGAGGAATTAGATGGGGAAGGAGGGCTGCTAGTTCTGATAACCTTCTTTCATCAGGAATGGGTTAAAGAAGGAACAATACATACATATCTAGAAGAGTATAAAAGTCTTCTAAATTCAGAAGAAATAAATGGTAAGGGGATAGGAAGGGAGAAAGGACAGGGGAGGGATCTCTAGAGGGGAGGTTGAGGGAATAGGTTAAAGAGGGTTATAGAAGGGTGCGTAAAGCAATGGCAATGGGAGGATAAGGGACAGATCCTTGGAGGAGAGGTAGGCTAAGTAATAGAAGGGCAAGGTAGTGGGTAGAAGTAAAGTAGAGGAGTCAGAAGGGATAGGAAATGAGATATGCACAAAGATAAAAACAAAGAACAGGAGTAGAATTTTAAGGGAAAGTATGTGTCTATACAGGTATATATACATATATACACATATATGTATACACACATGTATGTACGTATGCATGTATTTTGTGTATGTATATATGTGTATTTATATAGTAATATATCCACACTTAATTGTAGGCTTCCTGAGGTGGGGGAAGGGCAAAAACCAAACTAAAAAGTGCACAACCGAGAACAAAAGAAAACTTACAAAGAAGCAAAGAAAAGATGGACATCTCTCAACATAATGGGTAGTATTAATCATACAGGCTTTCTTGAAATGAAAATTTATCGTTACATGTTCTGAATCCTCTCATGTTCTGCTATGCACATGACGTGCTTCTCTTTCTTTTGTTAATTTGTGTTTAAGTTCCAATATTTAAGTTATTGATTTTTTTTTCTTTTCTCTATCCTACATTTGTGTTCTGGTGTTTGAGTCTAAAATAAAATTTTTAACAAATACAAATTGCTTAGAACTGGCAAACGCGATTGCTAAACAATTGCCAGTGAACTTGAAGAGACTGAGAGATGTGAATGAGGTCTGGATATGAGCAGTGCATAGCTGAATTACAGATTTAGAAATGCAAGGGACTTTGCAAGTCCGGCAGAATTCCCTCATTTTGAAGAAGTATTGTCCTGATTTTATATAGTAGGAAGGAGGTTTATTCAAAATGGAGGCCTATGAACTTAACCTTGATTCCTATAGAAATTTGGAACATAATTTAAGGGGGTGCATTTAAGAAGAGGAAGGAAGCCAAGAATGCTAAGGGCAAAGATGGCTTCATTAAGATTACACGATCAGACTAAGCTCATTTCCGTGTCTGACTGGATGACTGGACTGGAAAATGAGGCTATCACAGGCACAGGATTTTTGCAGATCTCACGGTATTTCTAATGCCTTACTTCAGACCTAAATTATTTTGTTTGTAGCTCTATCCCTTTGCTTTCGGTTTTGTCCCCATAACCGAGCGAAAAAGTCCAATTGTTCTAGAGAACCCCACGGATAGATTGATAGACCTGAAAGCAGGAAGATCTGAGTTCAAATCTAGCTTAAAACACTAACTGGACAAATCCGGGATGAATCACTTTCTCTCTCTGCCTCAGTTTCCTTATGTCTAGAATGTGGGATAATAAAACACCTGCCTCCCAGGACTGTTATGAGGACCAAATGAACTACCATTTAAATAGCATTTTGCAAATCTTAAAGCATTACACAAATGCTTGCTATTCTTGCACTTGAAAACTGCTCAAATGCTGAAGGTCGTTGTCATGCCAACCTTGCCCCTCCTTCCAAAGTCTTTCTCGGTTGCGTGTTCCCAGTTTCTTTGATCAGTCTGCATGGAGCACCATGGTCTCCAGGGGCTAACAGTGGCTAATAGGCAACCGAAATGAAAAAAAATTCTAAGTGCCCAGAATCCAAGACAAATAGTGATTTCCAGAAGTGACAAATGGCGTAAAGTCAAACTGAATTGCAATAGGATTCCATTTCTCATAGGCATTCTGGCTCCAGATTACTGGGAGCACACAGAGACAAACACAGAGTTTTAACTGCATTGAAGCCAAGAGTAAATGTATTTTTAATAGAGCTTGAAACTATGCAGGAAATCAGATGTAGTTTAGACCTTTGAAAAAATCTTTTCAATTTGACTCCGAGAGATGGGTTTCCAGGCAATATTATTTACTGTTAAACAAGGTAAAATACCTTAACTATTTTCAGTGTTTAGTGTGGGTTTGAAAGAAACACCAGACAATAATAAATGGGATTTTAGGGTGCAGAGATAGAATTCAACTTTTTGGGAAGCTACTTGTGCAGAAACCATCTCAACTGCTTCCTAACACAGAGGATTCTGATTAGTACTTGGGCCTTTTGCTGGAACATTTGGCTAATTTAATCTTGGCTAAAGCTCTCAAAAGGGAATTATCCTGACCTAATTTGACATTTTGCATAATAAAATCCTAACTATTTAGGTAAACAGAGTTCTTCATTACAGAAAAATATTTACTATCATGGCCTGTGGACCAAGAAATACATTCAAGGACCTCAGGTCCAGAATTTATTTTTTTTTAACCAATGATTTGGGTAAAAGTATAACTGGCATGATTTTTAAGTAGGCAGATGCCCCTTGGTGCAGCACTAGATAGAAATGTTCCCCTTGAGCTTCAGGGCAACATCAGTGAAACACAAGGCAAATAGCCAGGGCCTGCAGCCCCTGGCAAAAGAAGCCTGAGATAGTGTCTGTTTTCCACCCTGGGAACAGAGCTCAAATTTAAAATGAAAAAGGCCAAAAAAGATAAACAAATAAGAAATGATGAACAGGCAGATTTCAGAGAAACCTGGAAAGACTTGTATGAACTCATGCTGAGTAAGGGGAGCAGAAGCAGAACATTACACACAGTTACAGCCAGAGGGTTTAAGGACTGATTTTGGTAGACAGCCCTTCTCAGCAATACAAAGACCTGAAACAATTCCAAAGGACACATGATGGAAATTGCAGACACATCCAGAGAAAGGACTACAGGGTTGGAATGCAGAATCAAGCAGACAATTTTCTTTTGTGTTTTGTTTTTTTTTTTCTTTCTCATAATTTTTCCCATTTGTTATAATTCTTCAATGTAACATGACTAATTTGAAAAGGTGTTTAATAGGAATGCATGTGTAGAGCCCATGTCAGGTTGAAAGCTATCTTGGGGAGGGAGTAGGAGAAAATTTAAAACTTCCAGACGTGAATGTGGAAAACTAAAAATAAATAATTTAATAAATTGAAGGAGATTCTAAAAATCGAACAATCAAAAAAACAGATAAACAAAAATAGCCCAAAAACTCTGACCATAGAAAGTTATTATTGGTAACAGGGAATATCAAGACACAAACTGAAAAGAAGACAGCGATGTCAAAACACCAATGGGCAAAACCTCAGAGAAAAGTAAGAAGTGGTCTCAAGCCCATGAAAAACTCATGAAAGAGTTCAAAAAGGAACATAAAAACCATATAAAAGATGCCAGCAACTGACATTGTAGGATGGATGGTGAACAAAGAGTCAGGCTAGGGCAGCATGATAAGATCAAAGCCAGCTTACTGATATTTCTGTTGAGTATATACAGAGTACATGCTTACAGGCTTAAAGAATATGTTGTTTTTTGCTCAGTATGTTTGGGGTCCAATGTGCTTTCCAAGTGTATCAGCAATGCAGTATTCACAATGCCTACAGTAACTATAAATATGCTGATATAGTTATTAATCACAAAATGGAACAGGCTCTCTACATAAGAAATATAGATAGTGCATTCATTTAAATACCAGAAAACTGAGTCCCAAAACCAGAAAGTCAAAGCCAACCCAGTAGTGATGAAGTTAGCACATGTGGTCA